>BLKR01002078.1:0-59196 GCA_011170035.1 Teleogryllus occipitalis | reverse complement strand
CGGGCGGGCGGGCGGACAGACGGGCGGGCGGGCGGACAGACGGGCGGGCGGGCGGACAGACGGGCGGGCGGGCGGGCGGGCGGGCGGGCGGGCGGGCGGGCGGGCGGGCGGGCGGGCGGGCGGGCGGGCGGGCGGACGGACGGACGGACGGACGGACGGACGGACGGACGGACGGACGGACGGACGGACGGACGGACGGACGGACGGACGGACGGACGGACGGACGTACAGACGGACGGACGGACGGACGGATGGATGGACATACGGACGGATGGATGGACATACGGACGGACGGATGGACGGACGGACGGATGGACGGACGGACGGATGGACGGACGGACGGACGGACGGACGGACGGACGGACGGACGGACGGACGGACGGACGGACGGACGGGCGGGCGGACGGACGGACGGACGGACGGACGGACAGACGAGCGGACGGACGGACGGGCGGACGGTTTGAAAAAAACACTCTTTCGGTATCAGGGGACCCCAAAACCTGTATTTCCGTTGAAATATGGATATCGATTTTCCGCAGCATTACATAACTTCCTCTATACTACATTACTCCCGTATATACGTATGTATACGAGGAAGTAAAAAGGGTAAACGAAAAACCTCGAGGAATCTACAGCCAGTTCGTTTTATCTAATGCATGTTCCCCATGAAGTAAGCAGGATATGAATCCTGGTTTCCAGAGGTGGAAGGTAAACCAAATGACCATTACAACACGCGTCCACACCGACATAGTAGTTATAGCGGTAATAGAAGATTCCAAGATGCCCAATGACCCACTCCGAGTGCATGATTTGCCCGCAGCGTGCACCCGTTAAGTCCCGGGAGGCAGCTCTATCCCGTGCCGGCGTGTGATGCATCGCGAGTGCGTAGGTTCCCTAGTGTAGTCTATTCCACTGTCATTATGACTAAGCCTCAGAGGCTCATATGCGGATTACCGCTGGGCTCGCAATACAGGCGAAGATTTATTGGTCGAGTGGGATATGTATATGTGAAGTGACCGACAATGCACACGGATGAAAAGGATATAGTTAGGAAGAGAGTTTTGGTGGCTGATTTTACTTACTGTGATTCACAACAGTTTCTAGTGAATTGTGATAACTGAAGCTGCGGATTACATTTCGATCGCGTGAAAACAAAATTAAATTATTAATGTATTTATAAGAAAATCTCCAACAGTTGTGATAGCACTCCTGCGTTTTTCATATCATTTGTTTCATGTAATTGAATATGGGGAGTTATGAGGAAACGTTTGTATAGATCATAGATAGGAATTTGTTGAGACGTACAAAAGGCTTTGTGAAAGTTCCCTAAAAGCAACAGTTAAATAGTGATGTAGCGGTAGGAAGAACAATGATAAAAAGCATTGCTATACAACTATGTAACAAAAACTTAGTCTCTTAATACAGACACGATAGTTTAATTATATTTGTATATCCCTACACTCTGTGTAACAATAGAATTCATGTAAACACGCAGATGTAGAAAATAGTACAATTTTTAAATTTTACTTTATCGTATCACTAATGGTGCCTGGTTCTCACTTAAACTTTCCAGAAAAAAAACGGCGGGCATTGTATATCATTCAAGTCTCGTTAGAAATTCCTCATTTGCTTCACCTTTCATTTCTAATCTTCCTTTTCAGGCTTCCAATTTCAACCTCTGAACCAGGTATTGATTTCACCATTTCCCTAATTTATTCCCTTTCAACCTTCTGCCATCGCCATCTACATTTTGACGCTTTCGGTACATGCCTTTACATATATTTACTGTGAGCTTGAGACGAGGATGACGTACATGTCTTTCTTGCGTTACCACAGTCTGATGGAGCAGAAATGATATCTGATGGAGCAGTCTGATGGAGCAGTCAGTTTGGCAATTTTCATGCACTTCACGTACAATGCAATAAAATTTATTCTGACTCCAGTAAAATGTGATTGTGTTCGAAGATACAGGCGCCACTCATTGGCTAATTGTTGGTCAGTAGAATTCTCTAAACATGTACAAAATTTCTGAATTTTAGGCCGTATAGAAATCATGAAAATCTGGTTTTAATTTGTTTCTCGAAATGAGACCTCAAACCTGTCGCTTTGAAGCCGTGAGGTGTGGATGTGGGAAAATTGTGGTGTAATAGTAGGAATTACTTTGGAGTGAAAAGAAGCACGAGGTGGAGTGAAAGCCAGGAAAAATGAGAACATCTGTGAAAAACTGAAACAATTCTTTTTCATTCCTAAAATTTAGAATTTTTTAAGTTGTACCTTGGCTCCCAATGTTGGGCTCGTGATTTGAATGGTAATGGTAGGGTATGAATGGTAATGGTATGTGGAAGTGTTCGTGATTAAATTAATATTTTTTTCATTATTTACTCCATGTTTAGTATCGTCCTTTTTCATTTATTACCAGCACCTATATGAGCCACAAAGCTTCTGGAGAAGAACAAATATAAGCTAAGTTGTACAATTTTTTATTAAATTTATTTTCAGTCGCATCAACAGCGAGGTAATTAGCGACTAAATAAATACAATATATTACATTTTACATTGACAATATTAAGTTTTTACAATATTGAGGTTACATTACAATAATGATTATAGATACAAAAACATAAACATGAAAATTACATAATTGATAATTACTACAGAAAGGGATAGGAGATTACATTACTCTAATACAGTTATATATTTCCCAAAACACCTATTTCAATACAAAATTTTATAACATTTCTTTGGCAAGTATTATCACTTAGAGTGGAACTAAAACTTTCCTTATCGAAAAATTGAGATTTGACAGAATTGTACTGAGGATATTCCTGGCGGACGTGATTAATGTTCAGCGGGCAATTGTAAGAGGTACACTCTGGGATAGGTTGTTTATCTAGTATATGGCTATGGAAAAAATTGGTATGGCCTAATCTAATGCGTGAAAAAAAGTTGTACAATTGAAACTATAAAACTTCTTGTAACGGTCAAAAGTTCAGGAGACCCAAATGCAGTTGCTTTAATATTAGCGTTAGTCAGAGATGCATTTCCCTATCGTGACTGAATTTAGACTGACTATTTTTTTGAGGTTAAAGCAATGGGCGAGTAATTATTATACATAAAGTACCTACTCGGGAGTCCATGGATATCTTTAAAATATGGGGTCCAAGTTTTGCAAACCTTTTGTTGTGGTGAATAAAACTTTTGAAAATACTGAAACTTTTACTAACCTGCCGAACTATTCATTGTGGAACATTAGATCGATAGTGGCAAAATGGTGATATCGATGTGAAAAGGAGTTTTAGGAACATTTTGAGTTTATTCGATATCGGGCAGAAATCGTAAAAAGCATGTTATCAAAAATGATTTTAGCTACCAAGTCTTAAAGCAGGATCACACAAGGTGTCCGAAGCAAGCGCAGTAGCCTGCAACAAAGACGCGCAATTTTGTCGAGAATCTTTTGTTGTTTTATATCGAGCGATGTAAGCTATAAACTTTATACTCGTGGATTATGGGAGATGTGAGCGTATGTGTGTGTATGTGAGAGGGATTTAATGATTCAAATTACGGGGAAAATTTAATATCGCATGCGTGGTATAGAAGTATACGACCAGAACATCAGCCGTGCTCTTTTTACGCTCTCTTTATTATCTTTATGCTTTATATTCGTATTATGTATTATACCCAGAACAATAATGCCATGAGAAATTATTTTTGGCTTTCCATATGCGGATTCAACTTGCTCATATTCTATGAAATCTTTTAATCGGGAGGTATTTCGTGGTGGTAGGTAATACTTTCTGCACCGTGGTTATCCTGATTAGGGTAATAGATTGTGCGAAACTGTACTATTTCAGGCTGATGCCTTTATGTAGGGTCACGCCGCCTAGATAGAGCGTGATAATGTAATTTAAAACTTATATAGTGTCAATCAAAGGATACATGAAGTTTATAATTCCTTAAGAAGATTTGAAGAACTTGGGGGCAAGATAGACATTCCATAAAAGCAACATTTTTCTGGATGACGAATTTTATATTTCAAGGAGATCCATGAAATCAATATTTGACCTTGAAACATTTTCATCTCTTATCCTTTGAGGAGTTATTTTGAAAATATAAACAAAACATGAAACAAGGACTTACAACATTTAAATATAATACATTACATTACTCAAATTCTGACTTGACTTTACGTACCTTAAATATATTTCAAAAATATAAGCAAACTATTACATGCTGAAACACAAAAAATTGTATGCTTTACACAAAATTGCTTGCTTCTAGGCTTATAATATTCATAGATGCCTTCATTATCATTTAAGCGTTCCACACAAAGTAATTCATTTACTTGTACAACATTATTTAGTACGACAGATTGAGTGCAGGGATGATAGGAGGAAGGTATGGAAAGAGGAAGCATGGTAAAAAACTTCACCTCTTTGAGTTTATATTGATTTACTTGTAGTACTTGTATGAACTACTTCTGAAGTGATGCTGTGATTACGGTACGTCGCCCTCTTTTATTCACATCCATCTCTGTAAATTCATTAGTGTACGGTTAGTGGACATCACATTTGGTCAATCCGCTTCAAATCTGAAACATGTTATTCTAGATAAATTAACTTTCCTGATATATTTTTTATAACTGCTCTTTTTTATAACATTTTCCTGTAGATGTATACGAAGAAAGTCATCTTATTTCAACCTAGTAATAGAGAAAATCACTTAACTTTTTTACAAGTTTTCATCACTTATTTCCTCAAATCACGCCAGAAGACCTGAGAATCGTATCGATTTGATTGTTTTTCATTCATAAGAAACCTCAGTCAAATGGAAGGTATGTGATCCTCTCGCAAGAAATATGGTGTGTTCTATAGATATTGGGTGCACTTGCTCCATTACTTTGCGCCATATTCATATTACGTGGCATGTCATTTTGTACACAAGAGGAACAAGAGATTCACGGAATGGCAGTAACAATAGAGCGACTCAACATTAGATTGCAGAATGGAGTTAAATAGAGGTATTCCAGTCTCTTTCTTGCATATTGGGTATTCCAAATTACCCTTGTTGTCTAAGAGCGCCTTGTTGCCATTTTAGAAAGATGAAAAAAATCGAAATTTATGTAATTGACCTTTTTCATATGATTGAGTACTAAGAAATCTACATTATATCATATTGTTACAGATTAACAAACATTATAAACAATTGCAAAAATAATTCAAATTTTCGAAAAATGGTCGCTTTTAACTCCCGTCAGTTCTAATCACATATTGATGGAACAACATATCACAGGGTAATGAAATTTTGGTGCTTGTTTCTTTAGATTAAGTACCCTTTCACTGTAAAATTTGAAATAAATATGATTATTAATTATGAATGCAATATGTATAAATTTCAATTAACTACACGGAATTTCATCGTTGAATCATGAAAAAGTCAGCATGCGAGAAATTTTCCCCTTACAGATTACTAGCGAGAACTAAGAACGAATTTGAAATTATTTTAAATTGGTTGGAAGTCAATATACCTGTCGGCTTTCTTCGTAAGTTTGCTTTTCTGAAGGCCATATTTGTGCGAGGTGGCGTGACTACACGCTTACTGCTTGTCGAGCATCGTTCGTGAACAAAATTGTCAGTGGGTGAAAGGTCGAAAATTATTTTCAATGAAATGCATAGGGTGATATTTGTCTTCTAGAAACTATTTAGTAACGTTCACGCGAAATTTGGATGTAATATATTTTTTCTCATAGTTGAAATTTCATTAAGTGATTTCACGGAATAGTTCTGGTCAAGACTGGTCTGCTTGCACTAAAGAATACGGTTTACTTTAACAAACCGTTTTATTTGAACATTGGCAGTGCTATGAAAGAAACGTCTTAAAGTTTTGTGTCTCTGAGAGAACTATATACCTGTATATCTTTCAGAAAGAAAATCGACGGGACTGTAGTCATGAACATGCACTGATCGTGTTTTCGTGATTGTATGAGATATATTTGACATTGCAATCTATATATTTAAAAAAATAAGGTATTCTGCCATGGCTTCGTTTAGAGCTTCTACTGAACCGATTGTAGTATTTTTTCTTTTAAATGAAAGAATGTGATCCCTAGATGTGTTATCAGATATTGTTTGTGTTGATTCACCAACATTTACGGTGTAAATTAATTAATTAAATATTTCTTTAATAGTACGCTTATCAATAGTCAATTGTTTTCTTCCAAAGGGTGGCTGTTTGAAAATTGATATATATGAGTCTATAGATGTGCATACCCGCCGCTTCATGGTGGCGCTGCTTGATGTTTTTGTTTTGATTCTTGAGATTTGTTCACAATTAGTCAAGGTTTTGTTTCAGTGTAATAATTGCATTGTGAAGATGACAGTTTGCATATACATATTGGCTTTTGTAGTGTATTTTGTAGAGAACATTCGGACAGTGGGTTTTGTGCGGTTGTAGTGAAGTTGTTTACAGGTTATGTCGAATTCCGAATCGTTGCCCACGCGCCCCAAAAGACTCAAACGCACTAAATTGACTGGGAGCAGGGAAAGAGAAAGTCAGCGTATGTGTCGTGATAGTGAGGTCATTTCGTTTTCTGTTGGGTTATTGTCTATGAAATGTCAGTTTTGTTCTACTTTGTACTTCCCATGTCAGAGAAATTCTGTAAACGAGTTTACTGTGTGTTGCTTACATGGGAAAATAAGTTTACTTTCGAGCAATATGCCAGAAGAAATCAAACAGTTGTTTATAGGAGATTATGACACATCAAAAAACTTAAGAAATATTATCCGTCAGTATAATAGTGGTCTTTCTTTTGTGTAATTTGGTGCCGATATTGCATTGCCACCTGGTCGTGGGCCATACGTGTTCAACATTTTGTGAACTCCACATCACAGAATATCTTTGTTATACCCTGAAGATTCAAACAATGCAACATATTGTGAACATTAGTCTGGGCACAGTATTTTACATTTATCTTAGATCACACCGTCATATTTTGACGGGTTCTCACTAGTATAATATAATTTTCCCTGTCATTACCTTCTTCAGGTAAAACCAGTACTCTGGTCTTCCATCGTCAATTTGTGTGAAGGGAGTGCCACCATTGCTAAGCAATAGTGAAGAATATTTACCACAATATTCTGTATTCTATATTGTTAAAAGTATTGATTTAACATATTTTTAATAAATAATATCATATATATCTTTAATATTCTTGAGCTCGCTTTTTTTAGTGTCACACGATCGCCAGGCGTTACTTTTGCTGCCGAAGAACTCCCTTCCCTGTTCATAACATCAAACCTTTTCATCGTGAATCATGAAGGCATTTATTAAATAATAACCAGTACATATTTAATTGAGTAATCAAATTAAATAAAAAAAGTTCAACCATTTCCTCTAAGAAAAAAAATTCTTACAAAGAATATTATTTGCAAAATCAATCTTGACCTTCGGAAATCTTTGGTTACATAATTACACAAAGTAAAATATAACAGAATAAAAGAAAAGCTAACTTAACCACTAGTGCTATAACAGCACATACTTTTTCATGTTATTTATAACTTCTGCAATTTTTGAAAAATTGAAGTGTTCATCGAAAATGGGACGTACGGTATTTTGAAGCGACCTTTGTTCTATTCGTGAAAAAATGTAGAGAAAAAAATTAGAGCCGTTTTGAGAAAATGTTTTTTATATTAATTGCATTAACTTCAAGCAGAAATGGAAAAACTACTGTTTTTAAAAAAAACTTCCGTTTTTTTAAAAGATCTGAATTGCATATAAGACAAAAATCTGTGTCTTCAATATTGTACTTCGTTATTTTTCAATGTCATTTGCAATATTATTTTTTTGCAATGTTCTCTCTTGAAGGTAAGGTAAGAATTGACCAAATAAATTTCTTCTGAAAAAATATTCTCGACATTAATCTTTATACCACTTTTCTTCACAATTTTCGTGTAAACAAACATTTTCTTTTCATGAAATGAATTTGCTTTATTTTCAATATTTTCAATTGTATAATTGTGTCTTCGATGATATGTTTTATCTCTATTACGAACTATATTCCACAAAATTCCATATATGACGTGTGGATATATATATATATATATATATATATATATATATATATATATATATATATATATATATATATATATATATATACTAAAATATTTTCATTGCACAGTAACTTGCTTTGAAAACTTGCTCATGAATACCGTGCAAGTTTTCAAAATTTTGTGATCCCTACCCTAAGCCCCTTCCCTTGAATTTTGAATACAAAAAAATGAGCGTTTTTTGAAAGGATTGTTAACAAAATATTCGCTCCAATGTAATAAAATATATTTCCAAGGGTAAATCATCAATAAGTTTGGGCTCTTAACCCTCATCATGTCCTTCGTTAAGGAATAATACTTCCTGCAACGTCATAGAGAACGATAATTTGAATAACTATATTTCCCCCTGAAGTCTAGAAGATGTACACAGATAATGAAGTTACATTTATGCCCAGGAGCAAAACAAGGGGCCATCTTAGCATTTGCTCAAAGGATCAGGAAAACTGGACGAAAAACATGATCATGGGGGTCATTGACCCGGTAGCTGCAGTACAATACTTTTTACAGGTTGTTTAGAATTATACAGTTTAAATAGTAAATAATACATTAAATATCACTCTTAAAGTTAATATTACTTTCTTTTTGATGTTCAGTATAGTCTCTAAATGTATAGAAACGGTTATGCAGCAGAAACGATTTTATTTGGGATTTAAACTTTTCTATCGAATTTAATCGTTTAATGATATCTGGAAAAGTGTTGCAAAATAATATACATGTATTGTATGTGAATTTTTTGTAATGAGCTGTTGATACTGTCACCAGATGAATATGATTACTACGTCGAGTGTTACAGTTATAGATATCGGCGTTTTCTGAAAATATATTTCTGCCCATCAGCAAGTCATTTTTGATAAAAACCACTCATTCGTAAATCAACAGACAAAGGAATGGTAAAATTCCTAGATTAATAGAAAGAGGCTTACAAGTTTCACGGGGGTGAGATTTGGTTAGTATTCGTACAATTCGTTTTGTAATCTAAGAGTCTGGGAGCTCTAAGATGCATTTCCCCAGAATATTATGCCATATGACAAGCGGCAATGAACATTCGCGAAATGTGCACAACGAGCAGTATGAAGGCTGACTGAATTTGAAAGAATTCTGAAGGCGTAACATAATGAACTTAGTTCCATTTGAGGTTTGACGTAATTGAGAGACCTAAAAATTTTGTTGCCTTAACATCAGTCAATGGCACTCTGTTCATTTTCAATTGTGTACAGAATTGTTTATTTGAAATCGAAAATTGCGTTAAAACAGTTTTCTTTTCATATACTATTAATTTGTTATTTTGAAACCAGTTTGAAAAGTCTGATATTGTACTATTTACGGTTACTTTATTGCAAAGAATGTTCGTATCATCAGCAAAGAGAACTGTTCTTCCATTTCGAATCGTCGAGGGCATATCGTTTACGTATAATAGAATGCGAATAAGGCCTAAAATCGATTCCTAAGGGACTCCATGTACAATTGGCAAAGAGTCAGAAAGGTGTGTACATAATGTTCCATCATTTCAGTAAGGTATTTCTACTCTCTGAGATCGTTGTTTAAGATACAAACATAACCAATCTAGGGAAACTGGATCTTGTAGGAACTGTTGCGGCTGGAACTTGTTGGAACATAATTTATAATAACTTACTAACAGAATAAGCCGTGACCCAAACCCGTCAATCCCGTCAATTTTTTAGAAGTCAATTAAAATTTTGACGTTATCGAAAATAGAACTAAAATTTACAGCAATGAATAATGAAGGGATTTTTACGAACTCAGAAATTAATCGAACATTAAAACTAATAGCTATGAAAAATATATTCCTGGAGGATAACAGAATATCTAATTTCAAAGAACAGCATATAAACATCCAAATACAGCACATTTTTCAACTTCACCTTGGCTCGAAGGCTTGGCTCTTCAGTCTGGGAACCGAAGGACGGAAGTACGACTTCACAAGCGTGCCTTGCGACAGGGAAGCCTATAATTAACGAAGTGGATGCAAAACAGTTAACTTTGAAATGATTCCGTCATGTTGTGGTGCACAGAGAGTTCATTCATGGAAGTTAAAATTGCATTTTGGCCACAGAATCGGGTCTCAGAAATCATACTGCAGTATGGTTTCTGACTTAAGAATGGACGTAGGTTTCAGTTTCGGCGAACTCTCTATTTTCGATCCATATAAATATCAATTAGGATAGAATCACTTTGGTAAAAAATAGAAAACATAATATTCATAAATAATAAACAAAGTATCAAAAGATATCTAGATATGTATGTCACTGACGGTTTTATCCCAGTGCATATGAAGTTGTTTGTCAAGAATGGTTCCATTGTCTAGAGAAATAATTGTGGTCGGAAAACGTCAGGATATCCCCACTATAAACGGAATGATACGTAGTATGTTATAGAACTTCTGAAGTGGTACCGTTGAAAACTAGTTGTAAATACTCACAAATCTCTTTCTTGTTTTTCTTTCTTATGAACGGCATAGACAGAGAAATAAACGTATGGCAAATTTATCGAAAAGTTTTTATATGAAAGTGAATAAATATATTATTGTGTTCGGGGTTCTTAACGGGGAATAATATTCAACAGCAAACAGTAGCAGTACGCTGGAATGCGTGTAGTATTTTCGCAGTTGAATTTAAAAGTAAAATAAAAGTCAGACACGTCATATCCAGGACTTCTATTGTATTGAACTGATAGTGCACGGTGTACAGTTGGAGAAAATAAACGGATAAATTGATCAATCGTTCAGGATATTATCAGAACGATTAAGATTTTTTTGCATGTTTCTAAAACAAGAGACCTTGTTCTGGTGTATCCAATATAACGCTTTCTTTGGTAAGAAGTGAAAACAAAGTCCTTCTGTGCAATTCCTGCTCCTATGGTTGTCAATACGATAAATATGTGGCTTGAGTTACATGAAATGAATTTTTTCAAGCTCAAATTTTATTACTCCCGCTATTGATGAAATTAATTACAGTGACGAGAGAAATAGGATGTGAACGATCTAGGAACCTCTGCACAATATAGCAGACATTCAAACAGAAAAAAATAATAGACTTAATTTTTAAATAGATTAAAAAATACTAAAACTAAAATTTTTACTCAGTACTTCGTTTGTTTTATTATCATATTCTCCTCCGCAGTCTGCGTTGTTCTCCATCAAACCATGTAACGGCATTCTGGCGGCCGTGAACCCTGCGACGCGCGTCCTTCAGCGCAGGCGAAATAAAAACGCAACGAGGCGGAATGAACGGCCGTTTCATGGCGTTCGCCCACAGCGGCGTCGGCGGCGACGTCCGCGCCGGTTTCCGTCCGCCCCTCCCGTCCCACCATCATCCCGGTGGCCCGTCCACCCGGCCGCTCACCCATCGCTCTGCCGCGCCGGATTGCTTGCCGCCCTCCAGAGCCACCCTCTACCACCCGCCGGAGCCCCTGCCCCGGTGCCTGGCGCCCCGCGGGACCACCTCGCTCACCACCGTCCCACCCGAGCGCCAGCCGGCCCGTCGCGACCGCAGCACCCTGTGGCGCTGCTCGACTGTCTCGTCTCGTCTCATCTCGTCTCGCCTAGTCTGGCATCGCCCTCGGCAGTGGCGCGACGTCCATTGCGCCTATTGAGCGGCTGCGGCGGCGCTCCAAAACACAACCTGGCCGTGAATGGGGACGCGCTGCAATTAGGGTGCGGCGGCCGCTCCTCGCGCGGGCCGCGCCTTTCAATCGGCCGAGGCAAATTGGAGCGCAGGCGGACGGCGCGCGCAGCCAGCGGCCGCCGGAGCCGCCGCAACCCCGCAGCGCGGCCCCCCGCCCTCGCCCGCCCTCGCCCGCCCCCGCCCGCCCTCGCCCGCCCTCGCCCGCCCTCGCCCGCCCTCGCCCGCCCTCGCCCGCCCTCGCCCGCCCTCGCCCGCCCTCGCCCGCCCTCGCCCGCCCTCGCCCGCCCTCGCCCGCCCTCACCCGCCCTCGCCCGCCCTCGCCCGCCCTCGCCCGCCCTCGCCCGCCCTCGCCCGCCCTCGCCCGCCCTCGCCCGCCCTCGCCCGCCCTCGCCCGCCCTCGCCCGCCCTCGCCCGCCCGCGCCCGCCCTCGCCCGCCCTCGCCCGCCCTCGCCCGCCCTCGCCCGCCCTCGCCCGCCCTCGCCCGCCCTCGCCCGCCCTCGCCCGCCGTCGCCCGCCCTCGCCCGCCCTCGCCCGCCCTCGCCCGCCCTCGCCCGCCCTCGCCCGCCCTCGCCCGCCCTCGCCCGCCCTCGCCCGCCCGCCCGCCCCCTCGCCCGCCCTGCCCAGCCCTCGCCTGCCCCTCGCCCGCCCTCGCCCGCCTCGCCCGCCCTCGCCCGCCCATCACGCCGGCCCTCGCCCGCCCACGCCCGCCCACGCCCGACCACTCCCACCCACGCTCGCACACGCCTGCCCACGCCTGCCCACGCCCACCCACGCCCGCCCAGGCCAGCCCACACCACGTGCCAGACCTGGCGCTTGCTCGGCCCCGTGGCGTCGACCACACGCGGCGGAGTGACCTGCCAGGTGGCGGGCCGCATTCGGTACCGGTCGCTGTACTTGGAATCGCGGTTACGACATGTGACGTTTGTGATGACGAACGGGTTGGGCGAGGCTCATCTACAGAAATTTTCGTTCCTTCCGGCTTCCATTTTGCCATTAATCTAACACCCATTCCATTACCACCCACATCCATTACCATCGACAGCTTCACTATCATTAACTTTTATTTCATTCACTATGAGACTGTAAGAGCGGCAAAATAGTGAGCGATGAACCATGATACGTAAAAAAAATTAAACATCTCACCGGGAGGTCCTAAAGTTTGAGTCCCAATGGTGACAGGATTTTCAATCCTACCTAGATAACTAGGTCGAATTCACCATCTGGAGAATTGTAGTGGCCGGCTGCTCTGATCGTTATCTGTGGCTTCTCTGTTCCTCAGCAGGAGAATACCGAAGCAGTACCCTGACAAAGGAGCCACGGTCCGCACGCGATATTTCTTTCCTCTTCCTTCTATTCTCAGCCCTTAATTACACACTCTTACACGCACTACAATACCACACATTTTGGGAGATCAGTCGGGAGCATAGAGCTTGCCCCAGTGGGGACGGTGTCCCGCAGGTCGGCGCCAGGTCTCACCAAACAGCGAGAGAAGATCCCAGACACCTCCCGAGGAAAACACGCATTACACTTACGAGATTCTTGACCATAGCAGTTGACACACCCGTAAACACCCAATAATCAATCTATCGATCCCGTGATAAAAATATTACACTTACAGGACTAATCACCGTAACAGTTGACGCGCCTGGTAACACGGAAAATCAATAAATCAATGAATTAATCATTCTTTCTCGTATATGAAGTATAGTTAAAGTTAGGCAATGCTGCAGAAAAATCGATGTTCATATTTTGGCGGAAAAACACATTTTGGGAATCCCTGACACCCTGAAGTTTTCATTTTCAAAACGTTTCCCTTTCTGTGAATAGCAATAGCGCCTGATGATAAAATTAGGTCTGTGTGTTTGGATTACAAATTTACGCGCCGCTATTAACGTATAGACATTTGCAGTAGTACAGCTGGCATAATTCGCAAGCTGACTTTTGATAGTTATATCCGGTAAATATACAAGGGCTTCAGTTGTTTCATGTTTATCACTTCCTTTAATGTATAAAATACAGTAGTTATAATTCGAGAATAATTCAGAGAAGATAGTAATCCATTGTTCTTTTGATAAACTACAATTGTTGTATTTGGTTAATGACAGATCAGCTGCAAGGTTTGGTGTTTTCCAAGGAGGGGTACTACAATTTTTATATATTTCTGTGTGAATATCTTGTATGTTAAGATCCTTGAGTAGATATATTAAATAAACATAGAACATTTTATGGGAAGGATACACACTTTTTTCAGCTTATACATGAAGAAAAACATCATTGAAGATTATTTTAGTTGATGAAGCAGCTGTAACAGCATACTTGACAGATAATAATTCTCTGGGAAATGTAGGAGATGATTCCTTGGCTTCAATTAGTATACTACCAATTGGGCTAGTATGGAAACAACCAGTGAATATTCTGAGTCCTTGATCGTGAATTGGGTCGAGTTTTTTCAAGGTACTTTGTTTGGAAGAGTTGTAAATGACACATCCATAATCAATTTTGCTCCTTACTTTGGCTTTGTAAGTAAGTAGGAGTAGATCTTTATCTGCACTGCAGTTGTTATGACACAAATATTTAAGAATGTTGAGTCGGTTCTTGCATTCATGTATGAAATATTGAATGTGATTTGTCCATGTCATTTTGCAGTCAAATAGCATTCCTAATAGTCTTGTGCAATGGATGAATTTTAAATCTTGTTGACCCAGATGTAAAATGGGAATACTTGATTGATTTTGCTTGGAGAATACTATACATTCTGTTTTTTTTGGCAGAAAATTTTATAGCTGAGATTGATCCTTGTGGGACTCCAATTTCTAGACCTATCATTTTAGAGAAGTAACCATTGACTCTGACTTTTATTTTGCGATTTGTTAAAAAAATTTCAGAAATGCAAACATGTTTCCTGCAATTACAAATTTACGAAGTTTTAAAAGAATTCGGTGTTTTCGGAATTCGAAGACTTCTTGAATAAAATGTTCTTGGCTGTCCGGGAGACGCCGCATCCAATGCACAGGTGCCGACGTTTCGGCCGCCATTCTGCGACCTTCCTTAGAGCATTACGCCCCGAAAACCTAATTGGTTGTCTCTGATGATACTGTGATGATTCAAGAACCATCGAAATCTGTCTACTATTTTTTCAAATATCTTGCAAATATTGCAAGTTAAGGATATTGGTCTGTAATTATCAATATTTGTCTTATCTTTTCCTGATTTTGGCATTGGAATTACTGTTGCCACTCTCCACAAGGTAGGAAATAAATTTCTCTCCCATATTGAATTGTATATTTTGAGAAGAAGATCAATTCCCTTGGGTAGTAAATTTTTTATGAGTACATTTGCGATGTTGTCAGACCCTGGAGAAGAGTTCTTAGTCGATTCAATAGCAGCAGTAAGTTCAATTGAAATTGGATTGTTGAGTTGATATTCAGTACTGAGGTCTTTATTGTCTATTGAGCAATTTTCATGTTCTTGTTCATTTTTATTCGGAATGAATTCTTCTGGGTAATTGAGTGTGCTAGAATTTTTGACAAATTTATCTACAAACATGTTAGAAACTTCTTCCGAGATAGTGATGAACTTATCATCTTCAGTTTTTATGATATTAATTAGATTATATGCTTTATTTCCTTGTATGGCTTTTATGTTCTTTCATGATTCACTCATATTGTTCTGTATATTTATTATGGATACATAAGTAGCCCTCTTTTATTACTCTTGTTGCTGATGCTCTCCTTTTCTTATACTCAATTTTATTTTATTGCGTGTTGTGTTTTGTGAACTGGTTAAATGCGTGTTTCGACTTACGGATGGCTTCTTTGCAATTTTTATTCCACTATGGTACGTCTTTTCTTTTCTGTGATGGTTTATGTTTTCGAGGAATTATTTGGTGCTTGGTTGATAATATCTAAAAATGATTCTGTGAAATTATTTCTTCTCCTGCCCAGCGTTAGGCTAGTTTTTTGTGAAATAATTATTTTTTCTTCTTTTATTTTCTTTATTGTTGTATTTAGATCCTATTGCAACATATAATACTATGAAGGGGATTACTTCTACTGCTATTGTCAATATTGTTATTTATACCGTTGCCCTACCATGCTTACGAATTTTCTGAATGTTAACACTAATTTATTAAATTTACTTCCAATTTAAACATGGGTTCGACTTAACATATTACTCCTTACCTGTTGTATGTGGACGTGTCATTCTATACAGAATCACGATTCCTGGAAGTTCTATTGATTGAAAACAATTATTAGGCAACTAATATAAATTACCAGCCTTTTTCGACAATAAAAAATTAACATTTGTTTTTGTATACATTACAAATTCTATTGATCTCATGAGAATTACTTTTTCAATGTAGAACATTAAAACACCGTACAAGTATGAATATAGTTCGTAAGCATACTACAATGTCTTGTTAGGTGGCTTCTCGGCTAATCTGCAGAATGTTGTGCATGGAATCCTTGGTATCCCAATTCTTGCGTTCTTGCCTAATATTAAAAGAAATTAAAAATGTTCTAGAATGTCCTCAACGATGCGGTATTAATAGAATTTAATATTCCCATAAAATCAATACGCGATCGCGACTTTCCCTACCTGTGTTTCATACAAATCACATACTCGCGACTGTCTATCTTCAGCAACTTATTGAAGAATCCTTCTATTTACGGAGGTACCCTAATATATATTTCCTCGAAACACGGTGTTTATTTTAATTCGAAATTCCAACTACATTAATAAAATTTATAATTACAATTTACTACCACAATTTAAACAATACCAATCTCCGAAACTAATCATAAATTCCCGTCTCGCTATCATTTAAATAATACCCGGCCTATGCTGGAAATCCGTTGGCATGGCGACCCATGCGTGGCGACCCGTGTCGGAGGGAATATGTGTCCTAGCGGTTGAGGGGTCTGTCTGTTTCCCAATTACTCTCCTTGTGCCACTTTCTTCTTCGCATCCAGGGATACGTTTTTTTACGTATTTTGGGGAACATTCCTTGTAGAACTCAATACACTTGCTTTGGATTCGGACTCTTCTAGACGGGCGATCGGGAGCTAACCCACTCCCGATCAATCGGGTCGGACTAGGTCTTTTACTGAACTCAGGGCGAGCGGGGGATCCACGGCGGTGCAGCACTGTGTTATCCCCCCACTAAATCCCCGTGGCAACCCTGTCACTCCGATGGAGTATCGCCTTGTTGGGCTCCGTCGTGGGTGGGGACCACGGGGACGAATCTGATATCCTCTTCATGGATAATAAACCTTCCCCACCCTCTTCCGTAAGAAAAAAGTGTGTGTTGTTGGTGATACTGTTAACCTTGATAGTTTCTTTTGTAAAGATTCTGATAGGCCGACGAAGCCCAGTTTCTTTGTCATGTCGTGTGCAAATGATGGCGAAACAATGAAGAGTGTCAGTCTCATCAAACTCTCCAGTGAAATTGAAAAATGTGGCACGTTTCAGGCGGTTGTTCGTCAGAGAAACGGCACAATCGCCTTCGAATGCTGCTCTGACGAACAGATTAACAAAATAACAGATCTTAAGGTAATAGCCGGCTTCCGGGTGCTTGTGTTCGGCCACCCGACCTAAAACCTCTGCAAGGGTGAACCACGAAGATTTTGCATCATAAACGGAAGAAATCCTGAAAGCCTTCTTTGAACCCTATGATGTGTCTGACATTTATAGGATCCAGCGGAGAATGAATGGGATACTCAACCCTACCTAAACGCTGATACTGACTTTTGACCGTACATCTCTGCCAGAGAAAATAGTATGTAGTTTTTACCATCTCCGTGCCAGGCAGTATGTCTCAAATCCTATGCGCTGCTTTAATTGACAGAGGTTTCGCCTTACGCAGCCTCGTTGCATGAGCGCCGCAGTCTGCGAACACCGTGGAAAAGAATCGTGTAACGAATCGAACTGCTCCGCAGATGCAAGGTGCGTAAACTGTTTCGGGCAGCACCCATCGAATTCGAACCATCTTCTTAACAGAAAGGGAGATCCATAAGATCAGGGTCTCAGAGAATGTTTCCTTTTCTGAGGCACGACGTCGGTACCAGACGGGAAACCCTATGGACATGGTCCGAAGTTTCACTGACAGCGTGGGTCAACAGAAGAAATTAAATTCCGAATCCCAGACACCGACAGCTACCTCTGTGTGTGATGCTGCCTGTAAGGTGTCCATTGAAAACATTGGTGGAGATGCAGATAACAGATATGAGATCCCATCTGAAAGTAAGGAGAAAATAAAAAGTGTAAATATCTTGACAAACACACAAAGGCATGAAGCTGTGAAACAGAGGTCGACAGGCTATATTTCTAGATCCAGGTTCCCTATATTAAAAGAGCGTAGTCTTCCAACACATGCGACTAGCAGTAATCAAGACGACTCTGCAGGGAACGAGGAGCCCCACATGAACCAGTGCATCACTCTCCAACAGAGAAGAGAAACCCAATACATAGCTCTCCTAGGAGCTGATAAACATAACACCTAGAAACTATGGCTCTCCTTTCGTGGAACCTAAATGCCATTCGTACTCATTTGGACGAATTAAAGATGATAATGTCTCTGCATAGTCCCGTGGCCTGCAGGAAAGACATCTCCGTCCTGAGCACTACCTCTCTCTTCGCGGCTTTTCTTGTTACAGGCAAGACATTGATGATGACCTTTGCGCATATGGCGGAGTCGCTCCTTTTGTCACAGACTCCCTGGTATCTAAAGAAATAGACGTACGAACCACTGTCTTTGAATATCTTGCGTTTTTGTAAATTTTTGAATTATTTGTATCCCAATTTGCAACGTCTATATCCCGCCCGGTGTGGCACAAGAAGAACTGGCAGACGTGTTTTCTCAGTTGCCCGCCCCATTTCTTATTGTGGGGGACTTCAACGCCCACAATCCCGTCTGGGGTGGCACAAGGTCGTGCCCGAGAGGCAGTATACTTGAAAATATTATTGATAACCAGAACGTAATTCTTCTGAATACTGGCGAAAGCACACGCTTTTCCGTGGCTTCAAACAATTTCTTGTCCGTAGATCTCGCTCTCTGTAGTCTTTTTTCTACAATCTTTGGGTGGAGTTTTCTTGGTGACTACTTCCTCATTCTGGTCAACTTTGATATTCCCGACCTGAACGTTGCCCACCCTCATCGCTGGCTAATCCATCGAGGTGAGTGGGAAACATTCGAGAAAGAAACACGGATATCGCAAAAATGCCCAAACGATATCGAATCTATGGTTGCCCATTATATTGACGCCGTTCTTCATGCGGCCGCAATTGCCATCCCGAAGTCGTCGGGTCACCCACGACATCCCCTGTACTATGATGGAATGCCGACTGTGCCACCGCAGTGCGTGATCGGAAGCGGGCATTGGCAAAGCTTAGTAGGTTCCCAACCATGGATAATCTAGTAAATTATAAAAGATCCTGAGCCAGAGATAAATTGACCATAGGGGAAAGTAAGGTTGCGTCCTGGAGAGCTTACATTTCATTACTCTCTTGCCGTACGTCCCCTAAAGTAGTGTAGTGAAAGATCCGACAGATGGAAGACTCCCTTCGCCCTCTGTCTCAGGGCTTCTGATAATTGGCAATCTCCTTACCTCCCCAGAAGATATTGCCGAAAAATTTGCTTCTCACTTAAAGTGTATCTCCAGCTTCGTACACTATCATCCTGGCTTTCAGAAAAGCAAAAGAAGGACGGAAAACTGCGTATTAGATTTCTCATAAGTCGCGTGGAGGAAGATTACAATGCCCTTTTCTCCAAGGATGAATTTTCCTTTGCCCTCAGTTGTGCGAAAGATTCTGCTCCAGGACCAGACCAGATACATAATAAAATGTTGAAACACCTCCCTGAAAACGCTCATCAAACGCGTTTTCAACAAGATTTGGAATGAACTTGCCAAAGATTCGGCGTGAAGCCATATTTCTTCCAGTCCCTAAAGAAGGAAAGGACAGAACAACCTCCTCAAGTTACCGCCCAATCTCGCTCACAAGCTGTGTCTGCAAGCTTTTAGAGTGAATAGTAAACACACTGGTCTGGTCTGGGTCCTGGAACAAAAGAACCTTTCAATGTGGTTCTCACCTCTTCAATGTGGCTTCAGGGAGCACAGGTCAATCACTTAGTCACTCTTGCCACAGATTTCCACGTCTTTCGTGCTACGTCATCACCTGGTAGCAATTTTCTTCGATATAGAGAAAGCATATGACACCACCTGGAGTTACGGCATTATTCGCACCTTGCATTCTTGGGGCTTTAAGGGACGGCACCCTTTGTTTCTCATAGTTTTTTTTCGTCAAGATCTTTCCGCGTCCACGTTGACAAGTTATTCTCAAGTCATCAGTTAGAAAACGGTGTTCCCCGGGGATCGATTCTGATCGTCACTCTATGTGCCATTACTATCAATAGTATTGCATCAATTATCCGGGAGCCTGTGCAGGAATCACTGTTCATTGAAGATTTTGCCCTACTTTTCTCCTCTAAGAGCATACAAGTTATTGAGAGGCAGTTACAATTTGTACTCAACAAATTGCAGGAATGGAGCGATGAAACAGGATTCAAGTTCTGTACCTTAAAAACCAACTGCATACACTTCTGCAGAATTCATCACCTTCATAATCATCCTGTCATTTATCTTGGGGGATATCAGCTTCCATTAGTTGAATCCACAACTTTCCTTGGGCTCACATTCGACAAGAGCTTAACTAGGTGAAAATACATGTGTAAATTACAGGATCGATGTATATCACATTTACATCTCCTTCACACTTAACACTGGTTGCTCTTGGGTCGCAGACCGTGTGTGTGTATGCGTTTGTATAGAACCCTCATCCGCCGTATCTTGGATTATGTAAGACAAGAGAGAACCGCCGAAGGCACCACCTTGTTAGCACCCTAGGGGTGATTCTTAGAAATGACGAATCTTCTCTCTGCATGCTTTTTGGCTTTTTACGAGAGACTAACTTCTACAGCCTTATCTGAGAGAAGATGACAATGCCAATTATTGGGTTTTAGTCCGAGATTTTAACCTAATTATCTGGCTCTTTACTGCCAAACCCTCTTTTATTAGGTACGATCCTTTTCAGCTTTACTTTGCGCATTGCATACTGGTCTTAAAACCATTTGACATGGGCGCCAATGATCTTAGCTGTTGAAGCGCCGTTAAACTCAATAAATCAATTCAAGCTGTTGCAGAGCTCTCGTAAGGTTTTTAGTAATTTTAGTGAAACTGCCCTATATTGACTATTTAGTAAGAAATTGGTATGCTTTATTCATCATTAGAATTATTCCATCAATACATATGGTATTAGTTATCTCATTTCTTGTATGTTAAGAGCCTTTTGGTGCAAATGTGACCTGCTTCCTTACAAAAAGAAACAAGAAATTTTTTCAGTGGAAAAATAGATTCTGTATGATGAGTCATCATAAAAAATCAATGTTGAATCAGTTAGTTTTGTTATATCATGTGGGTCTATGAATACCTGTCTTCTAGAATTATAACGTGAGCTAAACCGGTTTCAGATATACCTGCTATAATGAAAGAAACCTTAGTGGAGGTTTTTATTTCTTTGTGATTTAGAACTATCTGAATTTTTTCATGTGGAATTATTGTGTAAAGATTTATATTATTACTTACATGATGATTTATTAATGGTCTTACAATTTGTATTTGTCAATTTCTATTATTTTGTGTTTTTCTGTGATTTTCTTTTCTTATTATGGACTTGATAAAAATATACAAATACTGTTATTGAATATTTTTGAAATGAATCTCATGTGACTTGGTTCAGTTTTTGTTGCCATCTTCATTGTATATTCTTTAATGCTTATACCATCTTTTGCATTTAAGACTATTGCTTGTTTATTCTTTGAGAATGAATCTGTTTGAGTAGCATTATCGTACGTTTTGCTTACATGATTTGGATGTCCATCTGTAGTCTTGGAGGTTAGGAAGTTTGGAGGGTTTCCCTGTAGTCAGAAAAAAACATTGTAGATTCGGATTCACTCACGGACGGCTGTGGCTGTCTTCACTCTTGGTGTTGTAATAACACTTGTGTGCTATAATAACACGAGTGCAATAATAACAATAATATCAAGTCCTATTTTTCAGTTGCATCACAGTTATTTAATGTTTATCATACAGCTCTAATAGTACGTAGCGTCTTCCTTAGTCGACCCCACGATACTTGATTGTTAATACTATCAATTATTGCATTACTTCTACATGAAATTTAATTTCCGTGTGTGGAGCTTAAAAAGTAACCTGAACATAAAATAATTGTAGTTCATTTGTTAAAGTAATTTTTGGATATCTTTCTAATTCATCCTTGCCTAACAACAAACAGCGCAAATTTTTACACACTCTATCATTATAATCAAAGCTAGTATATGCATGGAAATATCATGTTCGCTTGTCGGGCCCTAATTGGAAGGGAATGTTCTCTATTTTCCTCTCTTGACAGCTCGGTGACAAAAGGGTGTCAACTTACGGATGTTTTCTAAACTGCTTGTAGGGACTAATTAACGGTGGAAATAAAGGTGAGGAAGCGTCTCTTTAGAACGCGTGACATTTGGAAGAGCGCATTTAATTAACTGTAATTTGTTTTAGCTCGTGAATGATCTACCATGATGTTTATTTTCTAAGCGTTTGTAAACTTGGCTGAAAACATATCCTTCTAATTGCAAAAACTCTTTGTTTTTTTTCCTCTTCAAATTCCATGCAAATTGATGAACATACACAGATTTATATGTCGAGAAATGTATCTGTAATACTTTCAGTAGGTGGACAAATTATTAGAGACAGAACTCAAGATTTTTATTTTATATTTTAACTGCATTTTTCAAACAAATAATTGGGTTTTGGTCTCATAGATATTTTTTATTCATAAGAATGTATTATTAAAATCATAAAAATAATAAGATATTTCGGACAAACTATTTTTAGGTAAAATTAGTAATTTATAGATACAACCCTTTGATGCACTATAACTTAATGCATCGCGCCATGCTCTATACAGGCTTTTGCAAATTATTGCAGTACAAAGTTGTGATGACATTTTTTGTTCAGAGCTTCAATTAACTGACTCTAGTGGTGATCACTTGCTTGGCGATTCCATGTAAGGTAGCGGGAGAGGTAGGTCAGTGCATCAACTGACGTCACTGCAGCGCCTCTGACCGGGAGGCTCTAGGTTCGAGTCCTGACAGCGGCAGGATTTTCGACACTAGCTTTTCAGCTAGGTCGAATTCAGTCGTTTTCTGGAGGAGAATTCTAGAGGCCGGCTGCTCAGATCGATAGTTTTCCGTGGTTTCTCCGATCAACACCAGGCGAATGCCGGAACAGTACCCTAGCAAACGAGCCACGGACCACGCGCGATCTTTCCTTCCTATGCCATGTCATATCCTCTCCCCTTACACACGCACGCTTACACTAACATGCACTACACTACCACATATTCCGGGGACTGGTCGGGAGCTTAGAGCTTGTCCCGGCTGGGGCGGTGCCCCGCTGGTAGGAGAATCCTGGTTAGGGGGAAACCCCACTAGCGGACGGTCGGCGCTGGATCTCGCCATCCAGCGGGCGAAGATCACCGCCATCTCCCGAAAAAAAATGCACTACAATTACGAGACTAATCACCCAAGCTGTTGACGCGCCCGGAAACACGAAAAAATCAATCAATCGATTTCATATATCCGTCGTTGAGATCAGAGACCATCCCACGACACTAACCGGGTGTTTAAACCTCTTCACTAGTAGTCTGGATGGAACTCTTCTCTAGGGCGTCGTCAAACAAGTGAACTTTAGTTCACTAAAATCGGAAACGTTGATTCGTCAGAGAAGCATACCTGTAAAATATTACAAAATATCATTATGAAATGCACTGAATGGTTTAAATATAAAAAAAGTTGTCGAGTCTGAAACAGTCATATTTCAGTGATAGCTGTCCCAATGCGGTCGCTTCTTCTTCATGGTCTGGGTGATGCGTGGTTTTTTGATGGCGCGACGACCGATCAGGTTCTCTTCGGCTAAACGTCTGAGGAGTGACTTACCCCCTCGGTGTTTATCATCGTAGTGAGACGGACAACACTAGTTTTACAATTTTTTAGGCAGATCTCCCTGATTCTACGATCGGTACGACGACTGGAGATCTTTTTACTACCACATTTAACCGCACGGCCTGCTTCCAGGGTTTTGTTCTGATCAATTTTTGATTTTTATTCTCTTATCGACTGTTTTCGAAACACCTGTACAAGTTGCTATATCTCTCTGTCAATATGTGTAGTGAAGTAATAGTGTTTGTATTTCTCTTTTTTTCCTTGGAGACGTGTCTGAAGCCTTACCCTACTAAAACGAAAAAGCTTCGTGGTTGTGATGTTGCAGTGTAAACTAAAATGACATTCTCTCATAAAATTTGGTAAAAGTAATGCAGTAAAGAACAATACTTAGGTTTTGATTATTTTGGAAAGGAAAAACTTGCAAAAAACAATTAAAAATAATTTGTACGTCCTTAGTATAGCAGCAGTTTTCAATAAACTTCCACTGAATGAGAAGTAACATCACTTATTTATTAAATAACGTAAGCATCCAGTGTTGCCACTTATTAAAACAATAGTAATGATAACAGTAATACTACAAATCTTATAAAAACCAAATCCTTTGCTAAAAAACGGTTTAATATAGAAATTACACAAATATGAGTACTGTCCTTAATAATTTGGCCACCTACTTTACAATGAAAAGAAAACTGATAATTTCCTTAACGATGTACCTTGTGCTCGTTTTATTCGCTTAGTGGTATCCTACTTTCTGCCTACGTATGTCAGGCAGTAACTCGAATTGTGTTGTAGGGACCCAGGAAGAAGACGTTATGTAATAGTGAATATTAATTCCCCTGATATTTTAGGTTTAAAAATCACGTGTGTATAATAATATTAACAAAAAATAATTACTTTATCGATTTGGACTCGGAGGCATAAATTCTCTTAGAAATTGGTTTTGTAAATTTATAGTTTCGTCGGGGACATCTCATCTGAACGTTGTAGTCGGTTCCGACTCACGAAGCTCCCCTGTGAGTTCGTTTTGGACATTTATATGCCCGGAAAGGCATGCTACAGTTCCTGAACGTCGTGTAATATCGCTACAGATGCTGAAAGAACAGCATCACTTTGTGATTCATGGAAATAATCGTGCAGCAGTCCCATTTTTCATATAATAATTCTAATATCCGTTGGTTGTGGATTCTAAATATCCATAAATTCCGGGTTTTGTTTCACACTTAATAATATTAAATTTTCATAGCTATAAAGAAGCACTCTTGGAAATTTGAAAAATGTTTTTTGAATATTTTTATATACACTTTTAAACGAGAAATTTACGTATGGAATGAAAATAGTGTTTATCATTTTTTTAAATTTCTCGCCTTACTTCGCAAGAAAAGAAAGTATTGTAATCACCTACTTTTCGTCAGAAAATCTCTTATTGCCGGGTCCTGGTAAAGAAGATGTGATAACATATTATTCATGTGTATAGTCGGATCTCCTTAAATGAAATCTGAAGGGTCCCTTCGATAATATTCGATATACAGAAACTTCGATGTACAGAAGTACTTATTAAATTTTTGCAAATACTTTCAAACAATTTTGGAAAAATTGAATAAAATAGGAAAATTTAGCAATAAATAATTAACAAATACTTTAATAATTCGTATCACATAGTATATATGCATAGTAACATGAAATTAGTTTTGCAAACTTACCTTACCAAGTCACAGAATTGAAGTTACAAAAAAATCGAATGTCTTGTTGCATGTACAAGCATGATACACTTAGTCTGGAACATTTTGTCTCAATCTAAACTCTGCCGAATTCTTGAACATAATTTATAGTATATACTAAACATTTTTATTTCATAGAAAAATGAGTCAATTCAGAAAAGGAGTTCGATATTTAGAAATAATTTTCGATATATAGAAACATTTTTAAACGTAATATTCAAGGGAAAAAATTCAATTAATAGAGAACTTCGATATACAAGTGAGTCACGTAACTTTAGCAGCTTCTGTAATTTTTAACAGTTGAAGTTATTGCAATGCATTTTTGGCAGAAGTGCACGAAGGAATGGAGTTAATTAATACATGTATTCATATCTATTTTATCATTTGTATATTTTTTTTATCATTTGTATTTTTCGAAATATTGAGGTAACTTTTTTTCAAATGGCAGTATACATACAATTTTAGTCTATTTTTTAGTCTTATTTTTTTGTGACTCGTTGAGGTCCACCAACTAAGGTCGCGCAGCGCTCTCTCCGCTAGAACATGCTCGGAGCGTTACAATATCCGTTAAATAGGAGTCGCAAAAAAAATTCAGAATTACACCGTCGCCGCCACCGTTGCCGCCGTTGCCGCCGCCGCCGCCGCCGCCGCCGCCGTTGCCGCTGTTGCCGCCGGCGCCGTTGCCGCTGTTGCCGCCGGCGCCGTTGCCGCCGCCGCCGTTGCCGCCGTTGCCACCGTTGCCGCCGTTGCCGTCGTCGTCGTCGTCGCCGTTCCCTGACCGTACCCTCGCCGCCACCGTCGCGTCGAAGCCCTTGATGCGCCCTCGCCGCCTTCGCTCGTCGACAGCCGTCACGCGGGATCATTAATGCCGGCAGCCTCGCAAGGGCCCTCACTCCACCTCCACTTCCTCCTCCCGCCGCAAAGCCACCGCCCAACTAAGGAACTCTTGGCCCCGAAACCCCTCCCTTCACCACACCTCCAACGCTTGCCTCCGAACAGTGGGGCACAACGTTAGTCGGCCCTTGGGATATAATTGTCCCTTTCCTCCAATAGGAACGATCAATGATCACAGCTGTTCGGCTGGTGTTGCTCGGTCAGTGTCAACGCATTCTCCTTTCTATATTGTTTGTTTGCTCGCCAGCTATTTCAAAACTGTGTTCTATATCTCTCTTATAGCCTGACAGGGGTTTAACATGTTCTGTTATAACTTTCCATCTGTGGGTCAATTTTGTACTTTAGTAGCTTGGATGTCTCACCTTTTCATTTTACGTTAGGAGTCATAATATTTATTAGGTGGATATACATTGCATTTCTCTCATCTCTGTACTGTACTTTATAAGATTTCCCCGATGATTCATTTCATTTTAAACGCTTTTTAATTTTTTGTAGTTATTGCTGGCCAAATATTGTGTCCATATACTCATTGACAAAAACATAATTTTGAATGTCCAATACGTACATTGCATTCAATAGGTTTTAAAGCAAACTATCTACTCAAATGAGGAAAGCTTAAGTCTATTAATTTGCATTATATTTCTTAATTAATGTATAATGACAGTTGAACACTTTTAAGTCTATTAAATCTATTTTGTGACATTAAGGCCAGCACAATTTTTCACAATACAAGGTATCCTAGGACATATGTTGTAAACTTGTAGGGCATTTAGAGGAAAGCGAAAATAAATGTTTGCCAGCTACTGTATGGTGAGATATCTTGTGTAACAAAGTACACATGTGACATTTTCCCCTGATTCGTAGGCAACTCAAAGTGCACTGGGGTTTCGCAGATACAAGTTCCGACGTAGATACTTAATGTACCTGCAAAACCCCAGAGCAATATGAGTTGCCTAGCAATCAGGGGCAAGTGACATGTGAAACGTGGTGATTTGAGATTTCCCATCACATGTTTACTAGTAAGTACGATCATCTTCGACTCCTCTACATGCCCTAGAAGTCTATAACTTTTAAACTGATTAATCCTGTTTTACAGGTTAATATTTCAAATATCCCTCGTTAACATTCCGGGTGATCGAATTTGCAGTAGTAATAAATAAATATATTTCCAGTCCGTAAATTCTGATACAGTATCCCAACCTGTATTTTTAAAATACGTAGTCTAACCGAACCAAGAGCGGAACGTTAAGCGGAAGGCTGCGTATTGACTGAAGAAATGTACATACATACATACGCCTGCTGACGCAACACACTGGACTCACTAGTATTGCAAATTGCCTACATGTCAGGAATTTGCTATTTCTCATCTAATTAGCACTACTATGTTGCTTAGCGACACATGATTATACACCACACAGGATTACCACTTACCCACTTTGTAGCCCGCTTCTTCTGTAGCTGACTTTTCATGATCTAGTTTGTGAAGTGGAGACTTAAATTATACATCCTTTCTTTCCTTCTCTCTCTCTCTCTCTCTCTCTCTCTCGCTCTCTCTGTCGGTGTCTCTGTCTCTCGCTGTATCTGTCTGTCTCTCTGCCTCTGTCCGTCTCTCTGCCTCTGTTTGTCTCTCTGCCTCTGTCTGTCTCCCTGCCTCTGTCTGTCTCCCTGCCTCTGTCTGTCTCCCTGCCTCTGTCTGTCTCTCTGCCTCTGTCTCTCTGCCTCTGTCTGTCTCCCTGCCTCTCTCTGTCTCTCTGCCTCTGTTTGTCGCTCTCTGTGTGTCTGTGTGTGTGTCTGTGTATCTGTGTATCTGTGTGTGAGTCTGTGTGTGCGTCTGTGTGTGTCTGTGTGTTTCTGTGTGTGTGTGTGTCTCTGTCTCTCTCTCCGTGTCCCTCTCTGTCTCTCTCTGTGTCTCTCTGTTTGTGTCCTTCTCTGTGTCTCTCTCTTTGTGTCTTTCTCTGTGTCTCTCTCTGTGTCTCTCTCTTTGTGTGTGTCTCTCTCTCTGTCTCTCTCTGTGTCTCTCTGTGTCTGTGTCTCTCTGTCTCTGTCTGTCTCTGTGTCTCTCTGTGTCTCTCTGTGTCTCTCTCTCTCTGTCTCTCTCTGTCTCTCTGTATATATATTCTTCCCGGTAATCAATATTACTCCTACTACCATATTAACATTATGTTTATATTGAGTCATCTGTATGCTTTCCAATTACATTACTATCATGTTCCCATTTTGTGGTCCTGTTCTCGGGTTAAAAAGGGAATTTTTTATGATGTCTCAGAAGCACAGGAGCAATTGAAAGGTTACCTGTACGCGTTTGCAGCGAAATTCAGAAATGAAATAAATTTACGTGATAATAAAAAAACACAATGCCCTGACCACATGCCCTGTAAAATATACCACATTTGACCCCAAATTTGTTTCGCGAGGGATATTTTGTATGTTTTACAGATATATGTGTGTGCGACGATACGAAGTACTGTCCCCTCTCCATGTGCGTAGGACAGCAAAGATGGGCGTGAAAACGAACGGTTTCATTTCATTTTGTTTGAGAAGTTCGGCTGGTTTCTTTGGCCGCAGCCGCCGCCCCACCCCCTCAACTCGCTGGGGCCATTCGCCCTTGACTCGGCCTCGAGCCTCGTTTCGCAGGGCCGTGCTCTCCTGCCTCTCTTCGCTCTCTGCCCTCCGCCTTCCGTCTCTGCGTTCCCGCCATCGCTCGTCGGGTTCTCTGTCTTGTGGCAGTTTCTTTTGGCATTCCTCGAACATCTTGTGGTGCCCTCTCGACCTCCCGTGCTTCTGCGGTCTTTGCTTCTGGGATGTAGAGCACGCGGCCTTCGCTCGCCTGCGGTCGCCCGCACCCACCCAAACCCACCGCCGTAACAACGGTTGAAATGACTTAGATGTATGATGGGGTTTTCATAGGCAACGTAAGGCAGTAATTGCAACACCAGGCGCTGAGATCCCAGAGTGTAACGGCCAACGCGTTTCCCATCTAGATGTGTGGGAACATGACATGGTCAAAACGTATTCTCTGTGGGTATTAACGAGGAACATACTATCCAGTTGCTAAGAGGGTTCGACGTATCGATAGGCAACGATATTCTCTGTAAGTCATACACACACGCACACACACACACACACACAAACATACACGCACAAATATAACTCTCAATTAAGATAGTCTTGTTCCAATAAACAGTGTGTTCCATTTATAATTGGTTTTGGGAATATCTCAAAGAGTGCGCATCAGATCAAGGAAAGTGGGTAATGAAAGTTTGTATCTAAGGGGCCCATCCAATGCTACCACAATCGACTCCCCACCCCTACCATTTGGGATGGGGAAAATAAACGTTAAATGGGAACCCACGTTCTTATTGCAGATTCGGATTCTTCGAAAAAAAACATGTAATTTTTGTATTTAAGGTTTTCTCCGTTTCGCGATAGATGGCGATGTAATCAACAAAAATCAAAATAAACAAAAAAAGTTTAAAACGCGTTTTTATCGTCAAATACACAAAAATAAAAGAATACGTGTTCAATAATTTGCAAGAAGATATTCAATGATACGAAACTTCACAGCATGCCTTCTTTTGAATAGGATCTTTTCTTTCCCTCTCCAGAGCAACGTAAATCCCCTTTCTCTCTCCAGAGTAACGCCAACAGCAGCGCTACTCTCGCTGTTTAATGAACTACAGAGTTTTACAAAAATTTGCACAGCATGCTCAATTGTCACTTTACTATCGTCATTTTAACTAGCAACATTACTACATAACAAACCTAAAATGTTGACAACTGTAGAAATAATTGATATCGTTTTCTTCGAGTCATGCTAAAAGTAATTTTTAAATTTTTTATTACGCAGTGGCGTCATAAAGTAACTTCTTGCAAATTATTGAACACGTATTTTGTTTTATTTTTTGATTTGATGTGTAATTGTCGAGGAAGAAGTTTTTGGCGTTCTTTGCTAATTTTGATTTTTGTCACTTACAGCGCCATCCATCACGAAACGGAAAAGAATTTTAATACAAAAGTTACATATTGTTTCTTGAAGAATCCAAATGTGCAATAAAAACGGAGTTTCTCATTTAAGTTTTTATTTTTCCCCACCTCCACCCCCAGGGGAAGGGGTGGGGGTCGATTTTGGTATCATCGGTTGGGCTCGTCGATACAAACTGCTTACATTATCCTCTTTTCTTGATAAGATGCGCACTTATCGAGATATTTCCAAAGCCAGCTTTAAATGGAACACCCGGTATACTTCCTCTAACACGTCGTGTATTCAGAACCCATGATTTGTGGGTTCTTGATATCCAAAAATCATTTAACGGCAAATCGTCTGGCGGTGTGTCTTGTGGTCAACGATGGCGCCTTAACCTTTCAGACCATTTTCTCCAAAATTGATATTCATCATTTATTTGATTGAAATAATTTTCGTGTATTTTTTGCTTGAAATAAATTTGATTTAAACATACTGTCTAAACAACCACTCCAAATGTTTTCTATAGATATTTTTTCTATAAATATATTTTTAGGGAAGGGCAAAGTTTGCTTTAAAAATGGCCCAGGTCCAATTTTCGATGATTTGCTGATATTTTCTCTGAAGTTTCGGAAATTACGCGAACACTACAAATAATGTGAGAAATACAAATAATGAGCTGTTGTTGCTCCACTACTTTTTCGAAAGTAAATCTCTCGCGGTTGCAGGGATCGCAAGGCTTACTTACCGATTGTCCTGGTTATGAGAGGGGTGAGTTCGGACGGAACATATCACAGAGCTTCTGTCCTTATTGAGGGAATGATGACGAGGCTGGCAATCGCAAGTGAAATAGAAGAGAAATATTGCGTGCGGTCGTGGCTTGTATATGATGCTGTTCAGTCCTAGAAGTGATCAAGGAAACAACTGATTAGAGCAAACATTAAAGCTAGGATAAATGTGAATGAATTATTTATTAGAAAATAAAGAATTTTACTCAGTTTCTATTTTAGTGCTTTATGTATAGTGGACAGTTAAACCGATTTATAAATGTTCATCTTTTTTTATCAATTTTACAATCCATAAATTAATTTTCTACGACCAAAGACCTCAAAGGAGCACATTTAGAGAACGAAATTTGCCATTCCGCTAGTTCACACTTCAAAAGCCAATATTCACTTGTCTGCATTGAATGTCTTCCCCGCAAACGCTCTTCATTGAAATTTTCTGTCATTTCGCGGGGAGCGATGAATTTCTGACAAAATCACATACTTCAAACCATGCACTGGAAAATATAATTTTGAAATAAGCATTCCATGAAATACATGTTTACATAATATGAGCAAGCATACACAAACACATGCATTTGCATGGAAATCATGATTCTCAATACAATTTACAATTTTTTTTGTTTTGAGACACGTGGATGGAATGGCACGTGGCCGAGTGACCTCACGGCGGGGTGACGGCGCCTGGTGCGTCGATAGTGTGGTGCGAGAGTGGGTGCCCGCCTCCGACGGGGCCGATGTAGATGACGGGATAAGCCATGCAGCGCGAGGCGCGCCGCAGGGCCTGTGGGGGACAAGGCGAGGGCGCCGTGCCGCGCCGCGCCGCGCACCAACGAGCCGATAAGGGCCGAAGCACAGCCTTATTGAAAGAAGTGGGAGGCGGGCAGTGGCGAGCGCGGTTTTCGCGGGGAGGGCGGAAGTGAAGTGGGATAAGGAAGGACTGAGAGGGGCGAGGATAGGGCAGGGCAAGGTATTGAGGTGGGATGACGTGTAGGAGGATGTGAGGGAAGGGAGCCTCTCAAGACCTACTCTCGATACTTTCGATTAGATACGCTTCATTCGTTAGCGACTTCCTGGAAGTACGTGCAAAATCAACACAGTTGAAACGTCAGCAAAAGGAATATGGATTTACAAAATGAAATGTGAACGTGATCTTTAGTGCTTGACTTGTAAGACGAAAAAGATGTTGCATTTCCTCTGCAGAGATACGATAAGAATAACATTTAGATCATTTATGAAACAAGATTAAAAGAGTGAGGTCTCAGATGTTACTTAGTAAGAAATGACCATTGTGAACCCTTTTATAAAATAAATTTATTTGATTTTATTGATTTAATCACCATCTACTGGCTTGGCTTGGCTTGCCGAGGCGGCTAACACAAGGGTACGGGTGGCCACTTACGTAGTAGAGAGAAAGTCATGTAATGCTGCGCGAAAAAACCGCGTGGAACCGCCGTCAGACATTACATCACGGGAGGGGCAGATCGGCTTATCGCTCTATGCCAACTAATGTCACGGGACACTCCTTCGAAATCGTTCTTCTAGCCGAAGCTTCTTTAAAACTTTTGCGGCATAGGTGACTACCGCACTCCAATTCTCTTGGGACACCAGCATCCTAGTGACGATGGTATCAGGAGTCCCAACCTGCAGAAGGAGTCGGTAGAGATTTTCCCTTTCCTTAACGAAGCGCAGACAGAGAAAGAACACGTGCATGAGGAGTCATCGGCCAACCGGAAACGGAGTTGGAATGCGCGATAGCACCCGTGCCCCGTTAACAACTGGGTCCACATCTGGGTCCACATGGGTAACAAATGATCCACATCTTCGTGTTTCCTTTGGGTCCACTTTGCTATATCAGGAATAAGACGAAATGCCCATCTACCCGAGGATGATACAGTCCATCGCCTTTGCCACTGAGCCATTGTCACCTCTCTCTCGTCCTTCATGATGACGTTCCTATTTGTAGCTCCCTCTCGCTTACGTTTGTACAGCCTGCCCCTTTCTTGTGCCATGAGATCTATAGGGGGCATATCGGCTATCACACACAGCGTCGGCTATCACATACGAAACCGTACGAAACGCCCGGGCCACCCACAACGCGGACCTTCTCTCTGTATGTGTGTCTGTCTCAATGTGTGTGTCTGTCTCGATGTGTGTGTCTGTCTCGATGTGTGTGTCTGTCTCAATGTGTGTCTGTCTCAATTTGTGTGTCTGTCTCAATGTGTGTGTCTGTCTCAATGTGTGTGTCTGTCTCAATGTGTGTGTCTGTCTCAATGTGTGTGTCTGTCTCGATGTGTGTGTCTGTCTCGATGTGTGTGTCTGTCTCAGTGTGCGTTTGTCTGTCTGTCTCAGTGTGTGTGTTACGGTCTCAGTGTGTCTGTCTCAGTGTGTCTGTATCAGTGTGTCTATCTCAGTGTGTCTGTCTCAGTGTGTCTATCTCAGTGTGTCTGTCTCAGTGTGTCTGTCTCAGTGTGTCTGTATGTCTGTGTGTGTCTGTATGTCTGTGTGTGTCTGTATGTCTGTGTGTGTCTGTATGTCTGTGTGTGTCTGTATGTCTGTGTGTGTCTGTCTGTCTCTGTGTGTGTCTGTCTCTGTGTGTGTGTGTCTGTCTCTGTGTGTGTGTGTCTGTCTCTGTGTGTGTGTGTCTGTCTCTGTGTGTGTGTGCCTGTCTCTGTGTGTGTGCCTGTCTCTGTGTGTGTCTGTCTGTCTCTGTGTGTGTCTGTCTGTCTGTGTGTGTGTCTGTCTGTCTGTGTGTGTGTCTGTCTGTCTCTGTGTGTGTCTGTCTGTCTCTGTGTGTGTCTGTCTCTGTGTGTGTCTGTCTGTCTCTGTGTGTGTGTCTGTCTGTCTCTGTGTGTGTCTGTCTGTCTCTGTGTGTGTGTCTGTCTGTCTCTGTGTGTGTGTCTGTCTGTCTCTGTGTGTGTGTCTGTCTGTCTGTCTCTGTGTGTGTGTCTGTCTGTCTTTGTGTGTGTCTGTCTGTCTCTGTGTGTGTCTGTCTGTCTCTGTGTGTGTGTCTGTCTGTCTCTGTGTGTGTCTGTCTGTCTCTGTGTGTGTGTCTGTCTGTCTCTGTGTGTGTGTCTGTCTGTCTCTGTGTGTGTGTCTGTCTGTCTCTGTGTGTGTGTCTGTCTCTGTGTGTGTGTCTGTCTGTCTCTGTGTGTGTGTCTGTCTGTCTCTGTGTGTGTGTCTGTCTGCCTCTGTGTGTGTGTGTCTGTCTGTCTGTCTCTGTGTGTGTGTCTGTCTGTCTGTGTGTGTGTGTCTGTCTCTGTGTGTGTGTCTGTCTCTGTGTGTGTGTCTGTCTCTGTGTGTGTGTCTGTCTCTGTGTGTGTGTCTGTCTCTGTGTGTGTGTCTGTCTCTGTGTGTGTGTCTGTCTCTGTGTGTGTGTCTGTCTCTGTGTGTGTGTCTGTCTCTGTGTGTGTGTGTCTGTCTCTGTGTGTGTGTCTGTTTGTGTGTGTGTCTGTCTCTCTCTGTGTGTGTGTGTCTGTCTCTGTGTGTGTCTCAGTGAGTGTGTGTGTCTCAGTGAGTGTGTGTGTCTCAGTGAGTGTGTGTGTCTCAGTGAGTGTGTCTCAGTGAGTGTGTGTCTCAGTGTGTCTGTCTGTGAACAACGCTAGTGGCTAAACCGTTCTGCCGATTTTCTTCAATATTGATATTCTTAAATCCATCTGGCTGATGTCGCAGACCTTTGAGTATAAAACCGGTATTTTGATTTTGGGAGGTACTGTACACGAAGACCCTGGAACATTTTGAAAATTTAAAAAAACAACCTTGCTCCAGAGTTTTTGATTAGTGTTTTTTGTTGGATAGTATGAAGGACGTTTAAGAGAATGGTGCAGGCCTGATGTTCGTTGAAAATTCTGATTTTTCGAAATATGCAAAAGTTACAATTTTTTTCTGCGTGTTCCTACAACTACAATTATGAAAATGGAGATTTATTCCCCTCAATAGAATCTGCTCCTTGACGATAGATTTTGAAATAAGGTCATGTACAATTTTTCGAAAATTTAGGAACATTTCGCGTAATGTCTGTCTCTGTCTGCGGATAAGTGCGGGCAAAAAGTACATGCTGTTTTAGCACTACTAGTTAAGTACAGATACATCGATATTGCACTATGTAGGAATGCCAAAATAAACTTCAATAAAACATATTTATTAAAAAATTAGGGCATATTGAATTAAGGTGCGTCAGAGGATGAAACTATTGGAGCCCCAAAAGTACATACTTTCTCGCATTACTTGTAACGTTCGCAGTTTCCGAAAATTCAGAGAGACAGAAATCTGGCATGTTTCATTTTTATAAACGTAATTATCTTCATTCGAAAAAAATTAAAGGAAAATTTTGGGGCTAATTTCGAGAAAGTATTTTTTTAATTGCTTTGCTTGAAGAAAACATTACGCGCAAACTATTCATATTTTCAAAAAATTGGACTTGACCTGATTTAAAAAAATATATTTTTAGTACAGATTTCATTAGGAAAAATTGTTCATTAAGGAGTAGTTTTGCAACGTTAATTTTTTGCAATTTTCAGATGAGCAGAGGGTTCTCCAAATATGGAACCCACATTTCTAAGCTTTTAATGTCCTATGCAAGGAAAAAGTCTCAAGAAAAATGTTTGTAGCCATTTTTGAGAAAATTATTTAGAATCGCTTAAATTTCACGCAGAATTACAGAAAAACTATTCTTATTTTCGAAAAATTGAACTTAACCATATTGAAGAAGTCTTTCAAGAATATATTTTATAAGAAAAAGTGTTTATCGACAATGTTGTGGTTATAGGATGAACCCGAAAAATTGTTGAACTTTTGCAATTTTGAAAAATCAAAGATTTTGATGAAAATGACCCTTGCAATGACCATTCATTATATTAAGCATACTTTGCGCTTTCCACTGACAAAGTTTAATAAAAAAGTTAGACCCTTTTTTGAGAAAACATTCAAAATGTTAAGCCTTAAGGTAAAATACTCCCGAAAATAAAAAAAATTCGTTTCAACTTCGCAGGACCTTCAGTTCGGTCAGATCGATCGGGGAATATCAATGTTGTAGAAATACGTCTGAATCGCATAGGTGGTAGCATTCATCATAGACGTTTTGTCATAATCAATTTTTCGCTATCAAGGTCCCCCAAAACATGATTTGTGACCACGTTTTTTTAGATGTAATAATGTACTACACATAGGAACGAAATTTATTCACCTTTTCGTAACCGGGATCCATAATATGAGATTTTCTGTGGAAAAATCTTTACTTTCTGCTGTATCATTACAGTAGTTACTCTTTATTACGTTAGTAGGCGAGAAAGTAAACAAGTGTATATCTTTAAAATGCTATCACATGGATTGTTGCTCAATGTGCTCGACTGTGTTGAGCGTATTGATGTTGCGTCCATTAAAATAATTTACCACATCGGCTGCGATAAGGGGTTATTTTTCCGTGAGCGCTTCCAACCGCTGCGTCCTCGCGCCCAAGTTTCCAATGGGCTGCATATTCCGGATGGCGGAGCGAGGGGGAGGGCTTCTATTGTCGCTGCCGCGGCGCCTCTGTCTGGCCACGCGGGGCCCCGCGCGCGCACCGAACTGCGCATCTGCCCGAGTTGCTACAGCCTATAAATCCGGCTTTGATCTTCCAGCGCGTTCGCGCGCAATCAGTAAGTGAACACGCCATTCCAGGGGCTCGCGATTGCAATGCCGCCGCTCCCGCCCCCCTCCCTGCCGACGCATTACAATATCCTTCCATGCGGAGAAGGGTTGATTGCCAGGACTTCTGGGATTGACGCTCTTCAGCTGTCAGCTAACGTTCTGAGAAGTTCGGCAGGCATTATACGCAAGACGGCACACGCGGCTCCTTCCTGGTTGAATTGAATAACGTTGCACCGGTAAGCTGATCGGTCGAACGCTCGGGAGCCCCATTTGTCGGACGATTACCAATTATTCGGCCAGCGACTGCCTGCCCAGTACGAATTTCTAGTTGAGCTCGTCGATGCATCGTGATTACACTCGGTCGAGGCAGTAGTCATACTTAAGCAATTTTCCTGAATAGCTTCGAAGTCGAGAGCTTTTTAAAACCAGTATTTTTCACAACAATCTGAATAGACGTTTCAATTTTAAAGCCTCAACCACTATTATAAATAAACAAGATAATTAAAATATGATATAATTGGATAGATATAAGAACATTTCCCCTCTTGTGGTGAAAAAAGTGCATATGCTTACTATCGTTGACTTAAAAGAGCAACTAAAGTACAAGTCTTTAATTTTACGTATTAAAACGTGCAGCTGAAAATCTCCAATTATCGCTATAAGTGTAGCTGTATTGTTTTCCATTTTAAAAAAAATGTTCTTTTACTACCAGAACTGATAGCACTGGATTCAGATATGGTATTTTTGTAAAATATCCGAGTCATATGGGTTAAAATATGACCTCCATAATTAACTCGCAATGTAATATTTAAAATCGTGACGATACTTAATGTTCGTTATTAGGTCAGAATTCCCTGAATATTTTTATGGCATGTATTTTACAAGACACAGTTCTGAAGCATCGACCTTATTGGTTGAAATATAGCATTCATTATTTCGAAGAACATACGAGTCAATAGGAAGCAGGCAATAGTTCGAATAAATACAGTTATTTCTAGTCACACTTTTATTGAATATTGAAATATGTTTAATGATTAATACAAAAGTTTAAAGGTGAAGCACGTTTTTCTGAAACGTTTTTTTCGATAAAAATTTATAAGAATATGAGGTATACATATATTTAAAATCGTGTGCAATAATACCTATTTGCCACATGATATTCTATATAGACTATGATGTATATCTTGCCCATGAGAAAGTAAAATCATCTCCAAAACGTGTTTAAAAAACTTTAATTAAAATTAAAAAGTGCAATTTATTAAATTCACCTTGTTTTTACGCTTTTGAATGGGGAGTATTTTCGCAAACACTTTTGTTAAAACTTAAAGCCTTGTATCGCTACCCAAAGATATAATGCTGAGTCATATTTCAGAGACTATGAATACACGTAACTCACGGTAGGGTGCTGTGAATTACGCGGCGATAATAATTAATGCAAAAGAGCCACCCAACATATCTAAATGAAAAGTTGCTCTTAGAAACGCAATGCATCGACTACATTACGCATGACCAACTGAGCGCTTTGTTAGCACAGCGCCGTTAACTCTCCCTGTTTGCCGTACCAGCAAGTTTGCTGTTCGAGCACAAAATTTATTTCATCGGAAGAACACGCCTTGTTTTCACCAGATAATTCATTGTTTCTTTTATGCTCGTATGTCGTGTAATGTTTCAAAAACATTGCCATACACTTACTACAGATTTTCAAATAAATAATCCGAGGAAAGAGGTTCAAGGTACAGACAGATCACAGAAAAATTGCATTTTACACTGCCGCTTTAAACTATTCTGTACTACGGAGTTACAATGTGCACCAAGCGAGTCTTGTTTCAAACGTTAAATAATTGTTTGAAATGTTAAATTGTTTGTCAACAAAAAAGTATCACATCTAAAAATATGTAATTTTTGATTTATGAGAAGAAGTATGTGTAGAAAACGGTATATTTTTACTTTTTGGAAGATCTTAAAATCATGAAACTTCTTAAAGCCATAAAACCGCGTATTTGGATGCGATGTGCTATAGAAGAAGCGAGAAAATAAAATTAGTTTCTAAGTACAAAAGTCAAACTGAACTACCTCAGTGTTTTATTTGTGACAACAACTCTGACAATTTAAAAATATTTGTAGTATTGTGTCTTAACTATTGAAACAAATGTGTTAGTAAACCGAACGGTCTTACAAAAGCAGTTTTATTCATCTATGAATACTCTCTTTCTAAATATATATATATATATATATATATATATATATATATATATATATATATATATATATATATATATATATATATATTTAATGCTTATCGAATAATTTTCGTGATATTTTACTCTTACACTAAACTCATAATATTTTTCCTCGACAATTCATTGTTATTGAAAATACTAAAACACTCATTTTGAGCATAACAGGAGAATCTTGCAGTCCTTTTATTCACTTTGAGGTCATCACCGCGTCATTTCACGACACAGCTCAGCGTTTCATTTGAGATTGACCTTTGTAATTTAACACGCCGCTCACCCCCATTGGTTCGTACGCTAAGCGCACGGAACGTTAGTGGCCATTTTGGAGATTTGTACGCCGTTAGCATACAGACGTGTCACCTCTCCGCGAGTATCTGCTTCCGCCTTTCTGTGCGGGAGCTGAAGGTATGCAAATGCTCCTTTTGACTGCGCCGCCGCTGGGCCGGTGGCTGCCCGTGCTGCAGCCGTCGCGCCGCGCCGTCCTTGCCTATTGTGCGGGGCCTTTGCCACCGCTGGCGTCCTGGCTGCCCAGGGCACTGGCCTTCCGAGAGGCTATGCGCCTCTGCAGCCCCTTGCCGTCCGCTTCACCATCAGTCCTTATAAAGATTTTGGAAGCAGAAGCGAACGGACCGCCGCCCTGTTCGTCTGCCCACTGCTACATGTAAAGACACCGTCTAAACCGAATAAATAATCTCCATATAATAGCACTTTTTATTAGAGCGGTTGAATTTTAATGATCAATTGTATAGAGTCTTAGCAAATTTACAGACCTTTCACTACAGCTTTTTATGTTATTTTTAACAATTTTTATTTGGAAGTTTTTGTGAGTTGCAAAATATGAGTATATCGTCATACTGGACCTAAGTCGAGGATTTGGTTCTAATGAGTAAGGTAAACAAGGAACCGCACTGGGGATCCCAGGAATGCCGATCATTCAGGAAATCTAAATGCAGTAACATCCAAACGATAAAACACAACAAAATTCTATGGAAAATTAAAAATCTAATGAAAGGCTCTACCATTCACACATGTGCGAGGGCAGCACTCCCAACACAGCCACCCCTCACCCCCCAAACACACACGTATGAATCAACGCGCATGTAAAATTTGGTTTAAAAACTGGGGGTCCCTATACAGCGTGGCCCTGAGCACGTGCTTAGCCTGCTTAGTATGCATTAATCCACCTCTGCCTCCCTGGCAAAGAACGCTCTGCTCTCGGGCGATTAAGCTGGGTGTGAACGAAACCGCCCTCGCAACTCTCGCCCGCGCCGCATCGTCCGAGTCTACGTGTGGCCTGGGCTAATGTTCACGTGGAAGCACGCCTCTCCGTTCCCCTCTCACGAATGCGATTCGGTGCGCTTTAGGCGGGCGGCGGAATCGAGAATCAATTTTTTTCGAATCGTTCACCTAAAAGTGCTCTTCCAAACGGTTCCATAAAGGAATGGTTGTTCATCGAGGAAGAGTCCCTAGTTCGGTAATTTAACCTCTTGCTGTGTTTTCTTTAGAGTTATTCTGTTCATCTTCATCTGATACTCTTTGGATTAGGTGTTCGCTCGTGTACACAGCGTTCATTCCTGTATTCGACTCGCAACTAGTTCTATGAATAGGTGTATTTCCTCGGTTCTTCCCGGATAAATTCTGATCAATTTATTCAGTTAACTGTGAGTCATTTTATTTCACTGCTTTCACTTCAATGAACTTACCATCTGTCTCCACCAATTTTCAATTTCATTGTCTCAACTCAACCACATCACTGATTCTCACATTATTATCATGAGCTTTATAAGTGCATGTTGTTAATTAATCAGAAATAAAGCAAAATATGTTAATATATAGCAGTGCCTAATGCGGATTAATGTATAAGCAGATTAAGTAGGTGCTCAGTTCCCCTCTAATAGTGGCCAGCAAATATTTTAAACTAAGTTTTTGTATTAGCTCGTAAGTATGTAAACATAATTTCATGTTAAATTTTTTTATTTGCATACATTGCAAATTAGATTATTTTCATATTCATTATTAGACACCGAAACTTTAGGTACTATAAATCAATAGAAGGCGACAAAAGGCACTTAAAAATGCTAAAATAGATAAATTAGTGATGCTACAAAAGCACATACTTTCTCTCATTTCAAACAGCTCCGCTAAATTATACTCAAGAACCTGCATAACCTGCACACCGCATGAACCTGCAAACGTTTTCAACCAGCAAACATTTTTTTCCCGCTCCGAGACCGGAACTTAGATCCTTAGTTAACTTGCCGTCACTCATACCACTACACCACAGAAGCGCCGTATGTGTCGATCGTGGGCAGAACCAAATGCTGCTTCATGTAAAAAACCTTCAAAATTCAAAATATCCGTTTGAAAGTTGAGATCGATTGAGTTGACTCGATTTCGTTTAAATCGATCAGGGAATATCAATTTTGAGAAAATTGGCTGAACAGTTTAAGTGTTGACCATACACAAACATACAGACGTTTTACCATCAATCTATTTTTGGATATCAAGGACCTAGAAAACAAGGATTCTGATTACACCACGTGTTAGAGGATTTTTTCCTATATATAGAAACTAGATTTATCCACTTTTTCGTTACCAGGGCTAGTCCACAAAAGTTTTTCTGCCAAAAATTCGACGTTTTCCGACGCACGATTACATTAATTTCTTTTCTTACGATGTACCTTCATAAGGGCGAAAAAGTAGAAAGGCAAAATAAAATGATTCTTTTTAATAATAAATTTATTATTACATTATGACACATTACTAGGATGTGGGTTTCACAACATTTTAAAAAATCGAATGAATCTTAGACGAAAAGAAATTATTTTATGGCAAAATATTTTGAAATTTGAAACACGTTTGCTTTCCTAAAAAAGCTAGATATTTTCGGAATTTTTTTTGTGGTTAAGTTGTGACTTGTCAGACAAAACATTCAATTGAAAGATCCCTCAACCTCGACAGAGGTTCCTGTAGCAAATCTTAAACGCAATTGGTGATAGTGATAGATTTATGCAGAAAGTGAATTGTCCCCCTCTAGAATTTTTGAAATATCTTCAAGTTTTTATAAATCAGAATTTTGAGAAAAATATTCACTTTAATGTTCCTGATACCAATAATCCATTTTCCCCTGGCACATTCCATTGCCAATATACTTCATTCACAAGGTTCAATTATTTCACTAGAGGCCTTTTCTTCAAGTCTATTGGTGACACTTGGCGAAAAAAACGAAATGAGCCGTAATAAGAATTAGATCGTTTTTATTTTCAAAGGATCAAACATTTTCTTTGCTTTCCGGCAGATGATGCTTCATCCTCAAGAGAGTTGACCATAGCGCATCTTTTTGAAAAATTGGAGTAGTTCTTAGCCGCTGAAATCCATGTTCCTCTTTTCGTCAATTTTTTTTTGTATTTGGTTTTTGGTTTTTAAGTTTTTTGATTGTGATACATAAGTGTCGAGATGAAGGGTGAATTTGTTTTATGAAGTCCCTGAATCTTATCTTATCTTAATTGATATAGTCGTGCTGGATAGTGTGTTGGTTCAGATGGAGTTGAAATTTGAAATATTAATTGGTTTGCCAAATTATCTAAGTAATAACAAAATCAAATTTTGTTTTCATTGTTTGGATCTTTGATCATAATTTGACAGTTATAATTAAATGAAGCTTCATATATTTGACGTGGGAATAATTTACTAGGCGATTTATAAGCTGCTATTATTAATATATTTTGTTTGTTAACATTTGGTTTGATAGCAATTGTCTCCAAATTTTGATTAGTAGAACTATCATTATATTCATGTTTAATTTCTTTGTGTATTAAGATTAACACTCCTGATTCAATTGTAGATAGACCATCATTTCTGAATGTACAGTTGTCAGGTACTGAAAATTTAATGTGCGGTTGTAAATGTGTTTCATTGATACAGGCCACTTTAATATTGTAATAAGTTAAGAAGTAACGAATTTGGTTTTCTTGTCTCTTAATTTCATTTGCATTCCAATTTAATATTTAAGTTGCTGGGATTTATGGTTTAAATCCATTAATAATAGTATTTTGAATTAGTGTTGAATTTGTGGCAGCATTATATTAAGAATTTGATTTAGAGTGTTAGTAATAATCTGTATTAAGAATTGTGCTAAGTTATTTGTTGCATGAAGGGAATTTTGCAAGTTATACATTGGATTATTAGAAAACCAACTATTAGTCATTGAATTTTGAGTGGGAGTTGAATTTTGAGAATTATATTTTAAGTTTTTAGGGGCCTTTTTATTACTCAATGGATATAGAGGTGTAGTTGATGGGTTTTGTCTCATTGGAGGGTATTGACTATTTTGATATTGAAAGGTAATTTGCTGTAAATTTTGTCTAGTAGTCATTGTTGGAAATTTACTTTTGTAATTATTAAATTTGTTTTTTAAGATATCGTTGTAGTATCCACAGCCTCTCCATTTAGCTGTGTGATTGTTCTCACAATTTACACATATGGGGGTTACGCTGTTTTATGGGATATTACATTTTGAGTAATGATGATCCCTTTTACATCTTGTCCATCTCAGACGAAGCCTACAGTTAGTTTCTGTGTTGTTAAATCTCTGGCAGTTTTTACATTATAACATACATTACACATTCGTTTGTTATTATTTGATCTCGGTACTACCTTAACAACACTAAATAAATCTCTTTAAACTAAGAATACTTCGACCTTTTACCTCGAGTTCTATTACACATATTGGTAGTGGTTCACGATTTTTGCCATAAAGTTCCGACCCCTTTTTCACTGGGGAGGATTTTGAAAGCTCATTAAAAATTTCTATTTCACTGTATATAACATGGATATTCTTGATAAGACAATTAAATGTCTTAATGTAAGGATATCTGAATGAATGTTATTCAATTTTATTTGTTGCACAGAAATATTTTAAATTTCTAAAGTCTTCTATTATGATAGGGTTTACTTTAATCTTATCACTTACTAGCAGAACTCGGTTAATGTTGTACTGCCCTCTATCTCTTTTTCTCATCTCTCTCCCCTTCTTCAATTTTTCTCTCTCTTTTTCCTCCTCTCTTACCCCTTTCCCTCTTTCCTCTCTCATTTTCTATTTCTGTTTTTCTCTTTTTTTTTCTCATCTCTCTTATCTCTTTTCTTCTCTCTCTTTTCTCTTTACTCTTCTCTCTATTCTCTTTACTCTTCTCTCTTTTCTCTTTACTCTTCTCTCTTTTCTCTTTACTCTTCTCTCTTTTCTCTTTACTCTTCTCTCTTTTCTCTTTACTCTTCTCTCTTTTCTCTTTACTCTTCTCTCTTTTCTATTTACTCTTCTCTCTTTTCTATTTACTCTTCTCTCTTTTCTATTTACTCCTCTCTCTTTTCTCCTCTCCCTTTTCCTCTTTCAATAATTTGTTAATATATTGAAGATCTCTCAGTCTTCTGTCTCATTTACTCACTCACTTTTCGTCTTATGAGATTGTTACAAATTTTCTGTTCGATTAAAAAAATTCTTTTATACAAACCTTGTCTTGACAATAACGAAAACAAAACAAAGAATAATCCAAGTTGGTGCAGTCATTCGAAAGTTATGCGCTTACTACATTTCGGCGATTCATTTTTATTTATATGTATTATTTTAATGGAGAAATCATTTTTACCATTTATTTTATATAATTTAATAACACATGAACGTTTTTATAATTATGTATCACTATAGGAGGAATTTTAATACTTGGTTCATTATTTATGTTATGATCATTTTCATTTCATTATGATCATGTTATTTTCACCTAAAGTTTCAAATCGATTTTCAGTGGGAACTGAGTAATTTAGATTATCATCCGTTCTTGATAATTTCCTATCGTTATGATATGTTGAAAAAGATGTTCAATTGTTTGTAATTGAATAGGAAGTACTAAGGATATCAGAATCTTCTGGGTTTGTATTTTAGGAAATACATTAGTTGAAAGTTATTACTGTCCGGTTGGTTGATGTTTGCATCGGAAGTTGTTGCTTCGGATTGCTGCTGGGGTTGTGGTTGTTGGAAATATAATAGGTCTTGAATCATAGTTCCTGGTAGTTGAACTTGTACTGGCGACTGTGATTGTAGCTGTTGTTCTTCGTGTTGTACTTGTGGATGCTGGTATTGGAGGCTTTGCGGCTGCTGCAGGTATGGTGGGAGCAGGAATTGTAATTGTTGAAGTTGTTGTTAGTAGTGATGTTCCAACCGCTACATTTGTTCATCTTCCATTATTTCCTCGTTGTGGCTCACCAGATGTGAATCCGTGTCGGTGGCGTGTTTTATTAATTGCTCCCTTGTGGGGAAAATATTTGTTAACATTCCTTCACAAGTGTTTCATTCACCTCACTGTTTATTGTTTAAGAGAAAACTATAGTTTTAGTCTGTATAACGACACTACATCACTCATAAAACTTTTGCTCTTGTAGCTTTCGTACTACCTTGGCTTATCGCCCGTGGGCAAAGTCCAGTTGTGATAAGAGCTGCAAGACAAACTGACCTCGTGTGACTGTGGTTGACAAACGTGACCTCGTCACATAAAGCTACCCGCCCAACACTATTGCCGAGGTGAAGGCTGTGGTATGACTTCATAATTTCGTAGGAGCAGAAGTTTTCCTCACATTTTGAGATCACAATTATCGTATAAGTGTAAAAATGAGCAAATGGAACCTCAAAGAGTATTATAAAAGGATGAAATTCACGTTCACACTAAATAAATAATTAAATTTTTAGATTAATTATGTTGGGGTACGATCAATCTTCAATAGATACCAGGTATTCATGTTTCTTGTTGTTAACAATTTTTTTTGCGCCTCAACGTTTCGTGCATCATGAATGTACCTTTTCAAGAGCAACTTATTTTTATTTGTTGGAAAAACCCATCTTGTAAGTTTATCCAAATTTTAAGGTAGTAGATTGTTGTTGTTTGTACTTTGGATACACAGTTATAACTTTGCGAGCCATTCCGGGAGTTCCTTTGGGTTTTCTAAAATTTTATTAACAGCCTTCGCTAGATGAGAATGTAATGCTGTTAATTTCTTAATCCAATGAATTTGGATCTTATTAATCCTGGGGATTTCCAGTTTACATGTTCTTAATTCTTTGGAAGAGGTCCTTCGTGAACATATTTCACTGTTTCCATGAGTCCATTGGCAGCATGAACTTTAGATTGCAGCCGAGTTGCATCTTTGTTGTAGAATCTGCTTTCTTCCCAGATTCCTGCCCAAAATGTCTCGACGTCATCTTTTGAAGGAGGGGCAGCATTGCCATTTGGTTTTTGAGTCAGGTTGCGATACAGTCTCTTCGCGTCTGTTCCAAACAACCGATTCTGTAAACGAAAATCTTCTCTACGTTTGTAACGTCTAATTCGTTGAGCCCATACTTGGATTTTCTCTTCTAGCTTCTCAGCTACCATTAGCCTTGTTGTGTCATATTAAATTTGGTATTTTTATTCAACATTGTAGATTATTCGTTGAACTTCAGAGATGCGCGTTGATTTAGAAGATGCCGTGGCTATATTTCACAGCGAGTGTCGGCTATCCGTTTCATAATTTTTTTAGCCATGGGGGTCCGGGGCTACTTACTCTGTCTGGCTGCCGGCCGTCGGTATTTTTGGCTTGCCACAAATTATCTGAGAAACCAGATATCCAGTTGCACACACGATGTTCTTGATTTCAGAAATATCTAGATCTCTACCTGGGGCATGTACAACCTCATTTAAGACAGAATTTGCTGTTACCTTCACTCTCTTAGCATCAACATTTTCATATATTCTCCTCAACGGTCCACGAGATTCGAATGGAAGTAGACGAACTCGTGCTATCTCGCGACGAAAGAGTTTACTCATGATGTTCTTATCGTGTGATCGACAGCCAGATGAATTTTCACAATTGACGGATGGTTCACTAGTAAGAGATGAATCTTCCAGAGGACCATCATTTGCAGGAATATTAGATTGTTCTAAATGTTCGTCATGTAGATAGTTCGATCGAAAAACACATTCCACATTTCTCTGAATGTCTGCCAAAAAGTTTTGCCATGAAGTTTCCACTGCTGTGTATGTATCGTCGTTGACTGGCTAATTTCTTTGAATATTATTATTATTATTATTATTATTATTATTATTATTATTATTATTAGAGACCGGAAGTTCAGACATAAATTTTTACTAAAATAGGCATGCGAAAAAGGCATTTATCCTGGCTTAAGTAGGGAGCAAAACACAGGACCCATTAAAAAAATGACCATTTAAAAGTAGGGTAAAAATTAATAATTAAATGACTCACATTTTTATTTTAATGTAGGAGAAGGGGGAGGGAGCAGTGTTGTCTAGTGGAAATATTGTGAAATTTCTGTAATTGAGCTGATCATGTTGGTGAAACCTTCTGCCTAAAATTTGCAAGAACATTTGATCATTTTGGCGAAACCTATTTAAAATTTACATTTATCATGTTGTCATAACTGATCAGCTCAACGTTATTAGCAGTTAATTGGTAGATAAAAATTTGTAAATGTTTTGGAAATGTCAGTTTAAAAGCTAAACAATAAAAAAACATGTGCTGGTCGTAAAATATATGGACCTTTCAGTAATAATTTTACTAAATAATTATGACAATATATCCCTCAAAATTTATAATAATAATAATAATAATAATAATAATAATAATAATAATAATAATAATAATAATTATTATTATTATTATTATTATTATTATTATTATTATTATTATTATTATCATGATTATTATTGTTAATAGTTTCCCATCTCGTTTCACAAAAAATGCAATTTATTTATTGAAATATAACTATTCAATAACATCAAAACAGGCAGTCTAAACTTTTTAGCACTTTTTATCTGATCATTTTAATAAGGGTATTACCTTTAGTGTTTCCCTCGGTGGCTCGATGGTTAGCGTGCTCGCCATCCACAGCGCAACCCCGAGTTAGATTCGCGGGCGAGGCGAATTATACCTGTGCGCTTTACTTACAGACATCCCAAAAAAAGCTTACCCGAAGGTTATGAAGACCAGTATATACGGTGAAGGGATGTCTTCGTGCTAACCGCACGAATCCCTTATCCCATGGCCGAGAGGCTGCGTCACCGCTGGTCGGCCAAGGCCCGTAGCGGGCTGTCGAGCCAAAGAACAGGAACACAAACATTATCACTACCCCCTGAGAATGTAACAGTGAGTGAAGATGAATGTTACAGTGACGAAAATTCAGAAGACAGAGGAGATAACCACGTTCACCCAACATTTCAAGCGAAAAGTGTACGGAAAGTGAGTGTTAATCGTGATCGCCCCGCAGTTTTTTCAAAACGTTTCTCCAAGAAAAGTGATACAGTTTTTTTAATGAAATCGAATCCGTTATGGAGAATCTTGGCCATGATTTCAATGTAACTGATTGGTGCTTGTTCATAAATTCTAGCACAATATCTCTAAAAGCAGTAATTCTTCACAAGGGGAAAAATTTTGTTCTGTTTCGATTGTTCATGCATTTAATCTGAAGGAGACATATTAGAACTTTACACTGATCCTCACACTTCTCAACTATGGGAAAAACAAATGGAATGTATGTGAAGATCTCCAGGTAATTGCTGTTCTGCTCGGCATGCAGCTCAGGTACATAAAGAACTGATGCTTCCCATGTGCGTGGGACAGCAGAGACAGAAAACATTAGTGTTGTTGGAAAGATGGCCTGCTCGGATTGAACTACTGCCTGAACAGAAATGTGGTCAACACTCCTCTTATTGACCACAAAAATGCGTACTTGCGTCCACTGCACATTAAATTGGGTTTCGTCAACAACTTCGAGAAAGCCATGGACAAAACATCTGGTGGGTTCCTGTATTTGCTAGAGAAATTCCCAAGGATCAGCAAAACTAAAGTAAGTTGGTCCGCAAAATTAGAAAATTAATGGCTGATGAACATTTCGTTAATTTGTAGGGTGATCTTGAAAGAAAGATATGGCGTTCTTTCTCGAGTTTCTGTTAAGCGTTTTTAGAAAAACATCAAGCAGGGAACTATCGTTATAATGTATATGAACTTTTGAAATCATACCGCCGTATGGGTTGTAACAATGAAATGTCACTTAAATCACATTTTTTGAATGTACATTTGGACTTCTTTGCAGATGCCCTTGGCGCCGTTAATGACGAACATGGCGAATGATTCCATTAGGGTATTTCTTAATTGGAAAACCGTTATCAAGGCAATTGGAGTGACGCAATGTGCTCCAACTACTGCTGGACCTTAAGAAGAGACGTTCTTGAGACAAAGTGTCACAAAATATCCGGAAGGAAATATTTTTAAGTATATTTCTTCACTTTTTTAACATTAATGTTGTCCTATTTTTAACTATATACATTTGGATTGGTTGTTACTAGAGCGTGGCATTTTGGTATATACATGTAATACATAGGTAGACATGCGCATTTACAAAAACGATCACATGAAAGCTGAGACCAATATAAAAATTCTGAAATTAGATCTGGATTGAGAGACAAGTTATGTTACAGAAACAGGGCGTTTTGTTCTTGTTACAGAGAAAACGATTTTTAAGCGCCCGAGCGTGCATAGGCAAAATTGTTAGGTCAGCTGGCCGACTCATTGGCGGTGGTGGTTCTACTCAAATGACACATGAGGAAACGCCATTCTCACGTCTTGGGATTAAGCAGCACAATTCGTTTTCTGTTGATTTGCGGACATGTTTGTGAAAGAGACCAGTTCATGGTGTAAAGTTGGCACCACTACCACAGCGAATACTACTGAAACCATTATAAATCGTTTGTACCTCATTTGTTCCGCCATACTATTCATTTGTACAAATACCACGTTTAAACTTCAACACTTTCAATTGTGGTAGTGCCAGCTTCTCACTTTCAATACTTGTAGCGACATCGCAATCACCGTAAAAGAATGGATGCATCCTAAATCGTTTGTGCCTCATTTGTTACGGATTGTTCCACCAAAACTTTCGTTTTGTCAAAAAAATAATTAAACTACAGCCATTTTAAAGTGGTGGTGCCAACATTATGTTGGTACCGCCACCAACGTCAAAAAAATTGGAACCGTCCCAAATCGTTTGTACCTCGTTTGTTCCGGATTGTTCTACCAGAATTTTCGTTCGACAAAAAGCTAGAGCCATTTTAAAGTGGCGGTGCCAACATTGGGTTGTAACCTCATGCAACATGTTGGTACCGTCACCACCGTGAAAAAAATGGAATCATCCTAAATCGTTTGCATTTTGTTTGTTACGGATTGTTCCAGCGAGATTTTAATTTGTTGCGAAAAAACACTTAAGCTACAAGCATTTTAATGCGTAAATTCTGCGAAATTCTGGTGAAATATAGGCAATTTTTAAACAGTTATTTCCTCAAAACAACTCCAAATTTTTTCTGTAAATTTTCTCTCGGATAGAGCTTTAGATGCTTAAAAATTGGTGTATTGGTGAACTCATTAAGTTTTTGTTAACAGCAAAAGAAATAACATTGCGAAACTGCAATAATTATGGGCGAGATATTTTCTTCCTGTACTAAACAAATCTTTAAATAATGTCATGTACAATTTTTATAAGAGTAGATATGGCGTAATGTTTGCTGGATATGAGTTATAAAAATATACTAAGTTATTTAAAAATCTCAAAAATGGCCCCGTATTTTCTCTTTAAATTTTTTCCTCGGATAGAGGAAAAGACGATTTAAAAAATGGCGTGGGTCTCATTTTCGCTCCTCAACTCTTTGTATTTTCGAAAATTTCAAATGTTAGAAATAATGTGAGAAAGCATGTACTGTTGTAGTACCACATTGTTTTCTCGAATAGAGCTCGTCTGTTCTAAACAAATCTTTAAATGATGTCATGTACAATTTTTTAAAAGAGTAGATATGGCGAAATGTTTGATGGATATGAGTTATAAAAATATGCTAAGTTATTTAAAAATCTCAAAAATGGCCCCGTATTTTCTCTTTAAATTTTTCCTCGGATAGAGGAAAAGACGATTTAAAAAATGGCGCGGGTCTTATTTTCGCTTAACTCTTTGTATTTTCGAAAATTTCAAATGTTACAAATAATTTGAGAAAGCATGTACTGGTGTAGCACCACTTTGTTTTCTCGAATAGAGCTCAAAAAATGTATTCACTTTAATATGCAAATGCTATAAATGAAAAGGTCCATCGAGCCTCTCAAAAGCAACATTGGAATGGTAACAGAATATGTGTCAAATTTCAATATCCTTATTCTCTTACTTTTAACATTGTCCAATATTTTGCAAGGTACATTTTATTGATATTGATCTAAGAGTGAATGGCGAACTTGGATACTTATCTTTAATTGGTATTCTTATTGTTACCGGCTGAATTAGCCGGTAACAACCGAGCTAGCATTACTACTTTCCCGGAGAGGTCCGGCTTGTTCGTCTACCAGGGAACATAGTGCCGAGTGACTGCGCTCCCGCAGTGCGTAGCAACGAAGACTGGTGTTAGTAGTGACCAGTCTGTCATGCGACACAAACTCATCAACAGGGCATGCTATTAGTCAAGCCCTGCTAACGCTTCACAATAGTGACATCAACAATTTCACCAACGGTGACGAAAATCCGACGCTGCAAGTTCCGCCATCAGAGGAAGCCATGGACGTACAACCCGGCATGGCCCCGCCCCTGACCAACACTCAAGGAAACGCGGAGGTTACTCAGTCAACAGGAGCTACAAACAGCACGGAGCATCAACCTTCAACATCAGGAGCAGTGAGAAAAAGGTCAGTCTGTGAACTTGATGATTTTCATAATAAAAAAAGAAGTGCGGAATCCAGCAATTACAGTGATCCATCTGCTGATGATAGTGACCTTCAATATAACGTGCCAGTGAATAACAGATTTCATCTGCTTGCTAGTAAAGACTCCATGCCCGAGGACACAAGGTTCAAGTATCTAAATAATCAACAAGATCAAATTAGTGTATCAAATAGAATCCCACCAATATTTGTAGCCCGCATCGAACAAGTTAATAACTTTATCAAGGAATTAAAAATTAATGTTACCCAAAATTTCGTAGCAGACATCAAAAACAACAAGGTTAAAATCAGTGCCAACACATCTACAGACTTTCGTTGCATAATCAAATATTTAATACAAACTCAGAGAAATTTTCATTCGTTTAAAGACCCATCTAACAAAAAATATTCAGTTGTATTTAAAAACATACATCAGTCAATTACGGAACCCGAAATCTTCTCAGATTTAAAACAACGCTACCCATAACGCTACCCCAAACAACGCTACCCATCAATCACCAAAGTTACAAGACTACTAAAAGACAATAATCCAGTTCCTGTTGTGGCCGCCGAATTTAACGGAAGTGAACCAATAGAAACAATCTTAGAAATAACTCAAATATGCAATCATCGGGTGAAAACAGAAAGACGTCGAAAACCTCAAGGCCCCTTGCAGTGTCAGAGATGTTTAGATTACGGTCACACGAAGAATAACTGTAATCATGTTATCAATTGCGCTTTTTGTGCCGGAAATCATTATTCTGTGACGTGCCCCAACAAAACTAAAACCCCTCTCTGTGCGAACTGCAACGGAAATCATCGAGCGGACATACGAAATCCAAACTGTTCTTATTTTAAAGAAATCCTTGAAAGAAAAAACAATGATCGCAACAAAACTAATAGAAATGAAAACCCTCAAAACTCTCAACCCCCTCCCCCACCCCCTCCTCCAAATCAATCTACAGAAAACTTCCCAAAATTACCCCAAACCAGTACTCTCCGAAACTTCACCCACATCTCAAACTCCAAAAATCGAATCCAATCCAACTCACAAAATTCTCACACCCACTCCCAGTCCTCTCCCCATCCAAATGATTCTGACTCTAACAGTCCAATTATCAGCACAATAATCAACTCAATCACCTCATGCATCATTAATTTCATAAATTCTTTAATCCCTACCATCATCAGCACCATTCAAAACTCTGTCACCGCTTATTTAAGCAATAATGGTGTCAACTCAACCCACTAATAATATATCCATCTTGAATTGGAATTCCAATAGCATCAATAATAAAAAAACAGAACTAATTCATTTTCTGCATCATCATAAAATTGACGTAGCATGCATAACTGAAACACACCTGAATAAAAAAAATAAACTATTTATTCCAGGTTACAGCACTTATAGAACAGATCGAACGGAAAATAGGGGAGGAGGGGTACTTATCGCGGTCAAAAATTATCTTTATCACCACCAAATTAATCTACCCGACACACCAGGAATCGAAACTGTTGCTATCCAAATATTTATAAATAGTCAACCATGGAAAATTATAACAGCTTATAAGCCCCCCACAGCCAAAATTATAAATGCAAACTTTCCTAATTTATTTCAACCTACCGAGAAAACTTTGCTTTTGGGTGACCTTAATTCAAAACACGTAAGCTGGGGGTGTCAAAATAATAACCACAACGGGAAAGTCCTAGCTCAACTAATAAACAATTCAAACCTAAGAATACTCACCCCTTCGGAGCCAACATACCACCCTCAGGATCGTACTCGTAAATCGGACATCCTTGACATAGGCATCACAAATACTAATATCAAATTTTACTCCACACCTACTTTCGAACTTGGCTCTGATCATATCCCGGTAATCATTACTACACACCAACTTATACCGCAACACGCCCCCGCCCCTAAACCAAACTCAATAAAAATTAATTGGCACAAATTTCAAAAAACAGTAATAAATTCCTTACCCAAAATAAAAACATTAAAAACCCCGTTGGAAATAGACCAATCCATCTCTCATTTCAACGAAATGATACACTCTACTATAAAAAGTACTCAATTAACTACTCCACCAGGCTCAAATACAACCAGACATAAAATACTACCCAAAGAAATATTGAAAGCAATTTCAATAAAAAACAAAACTAGAAGACTTTGGTACCGATTAAGAACACCTGAACTTAAGAGGGAACTAAACCTATTAACAAATATCGTAAAGAGACTTATAACTAACTTCAATAGCCAAAACTATCCTAACTTAATCCAGTCGCTCAGCGTCAGTAATAACACCCTGTGGCAATTCACACGAAAAATACTTAAGAAGAAAAACACGATACCTCCTATAAACTCAACAACAGATAAAGCATACACATCCTACCAAAAGGCAGAAGAACTAGCAAGATATTTTGCTTCAACTTTCACTGTCAACACCACTAATTTCCATCCTGGACACATCACTATAACCAAATCAGCATCAGAACAAGAATATGGACCTCACCAAAAAATACACTACATTTCACCCTCTGAAATTAAAAAAATATTAATAAACTGCCTCTTAAAAATCACCCGGACACGACAATATAAATAATATCGTATTAAAACATTTACCCCCACCAGCAATAGCCACCCTCACAAACATCTACAATTCGTGTCTCAGAATAAGTTACTTTCCGCATACCTGGAAACATGCTATCATTATTCCTATTTGTAAACCGAACAAAAATCCTGCAAACGTTGACAGTTATCGCCCGATCAGTCTATTACCATCCTTATCAAAGATATTCGAGAAAATTATTCTTAAAAGATTAAACAATTACCTACACATAACGAAAATAATTCCTAAAGAACAATTTGGATTTATGGAAAAAGTGTCTACTCAACACCAGTTACTAAGAATTTCCGAACACATATACACAGCATTCCAGAAAAAACATCACACAATAGGCGTATTTATAGATATCACTCAGGCGTTTGATCGGACATGGCACCAAGCCTTAATGTACAAGATTAAACAAATTGGCACCCCATACTACATAAAATCAATTATCAATAGCTTTCTCAACAATAGAACTTTTTCAGTAAATGTTAATAATCATCACTCCAACCCTAGACTAATTAACGCAGGACTCCCCCAAGGCTCACCACTTTCACCCACACTATTCAACTTGTACGTTGCAGATCTTCCTAAATTAACGAATATTCACATAGCCCAATTTGCGGACGATACAGCAATATTTTCCTCTGGCAATTCTATCATTGACATCAGAAATAGAACTCAACTATACCTCAACTTACTCGATAGCTGGGCATCCAAACTTAAAATACAACTGAATCCATCCAAAACCGCAGCAAAAATATTCACACTAAGACCCTATACCTACCCCACCCCCCTAACAATAAACAACAATCAACTAAACTGGTACCCCCATAACAAACCTATTAAATACCTTGGATTAAACTTAGATACTAAACTGAATTGGAAACAGCACATAGACGAAAAAATAAAACAGGCTAAAATAAAACTACTACAATTAAAACCTTTAATCTATAGAAACAGTCCATTACCATATCATTCTTCAATTGCAATATACAAAGCCATTCTAAGACCGCTACTGCTGTATGCTTGTCCCATCTGGATAAATTCCGCAAAAACCAATCTAAAGAAACTACAAATCATTCAGAACCAATTTCTCAGAACCATCACCAATGCACCGTGGTTTGTCACGAATCATCAGCTTCACAAAGAACTCAACTTAGAACTTATTGAACATCACATCACATATTTAGCCACCAACTTTTATTATTATTTACCTCAAATCTCTTCCCTTGCAACCTTTAGACTCGCTAAAAACCCAAACCATACCAGAATAAAAAACAGATACCCCTACAATATATTCCTTAAAACCTTCTCCGAATTTGAACCAGAATAGAGGACCCAATAGGGCATCCTCAACCTTATGTTAGATTTAAGTCTTAGAAATAAGTTTTAAATATAAGTTAGTAAGTAAGTCTATCAAACATATGTAAAGTTTATACTACAACTGACCTATGTACATCCATCAAAATCAATAAATAAATAAATAAAAAAAAAAAAATAAAAGAACATTGCGCAACTAGCACACCAATACGTTTCTACTGCGCATCTCATTCGATAACTTGAATATTATCTAAATTCTCACTGGTCACTTGTGTTACGAGTTTCATATATCTATTCCTTGTTTCTTTTCAAACCATTTTTAAAATATTTTCATTGACCCCATAGGATTTGGTCACGTGTCCATTACGTTACTTAAATCTGTCACAATATTGTTTATTTTCCCCGTTGTTGTTTACATGCACATTCTCTTATATTACTGTTTACATGTTCATGGTTTTGCTCTCGTTATTGTCTCCATGGTTCCTATCGTCGCATTTACTTTCTTACACGAATTACATTGATTATACTTATCGTTACTTGTCCATTATACTATGTTCTATTCCTTCTATTCCTCTATATACTATCTTCTATTCTTATTCCTTCTATTCCTATATACACTATTCTATCTCCTTGAGAACCACTCATTTTTTGACGATACCGAAGACTAATAGACTGCTCTTAAAAACGTGATTTTTAAGCAACATGTTTTTGGTGATTTACGGCACCTAGAGAGATGATCAATAGCTCATTCAATTACTCTCGACAAGACAGATCAATTCTTAACTGGTTTCCTCTAGTATATTCTCAAAAATTTGTAGAAAAACACGTGTTTTTGATGTTTTCAATGAACCTGGAGTCCATTGATGAAACTGTGTCTTACTCTCCATCATTTTAATGCATTGTTACGATTTGATTCATCAGATTTACAATAATTAAACCTAATTTCGTTACGAAACAAAATTTAAACAAGAATTTTAATCCATACGTTTTCATGTAACGTTTTCTTGAAGAAAATGAATGAGCCATCTTTGCTATATGTATGCAATATGTTACAAGTATTGTACCTCACCTTCTGGGTCAATGATTCTCACCTCCATCAGTTTTTTCGTCCAGTTTCCCTGATCTTTTGAGCAAATTCTGAGATGACCTCATTGTTTTGTTTCTGGACATCAATATAGAATCACTATCTGTTAACGTTTTTTTGGCTTTGTGAATAATGTAGTTATTCAAATAACGGTTCTTCATTTTCTCGCTGCAGTACTAAGTTGATTTCTTGAGGTACAGCACTAGGTAAAATAACCAAAACCAGTAGCTGATTAGCCTTTGCAAATAATTTTTATTACACGGAAGCGAATCTTTTTACAAAAATTCTTGCTAAAATGCTCGTTGCTACCTGTATTGACAATTCATTTCAATACTTACATGATTTAGGACAGATATCAGAGAGCTCAAGACACTGTGCACAGTTTTGCACTTCTCCCCATAGAAAGCCACGTAGTTTTTAACATTGAATAAATTAATATTTAAAATATATTATTACTACTATGAACTTGCACATCACAAATAAAACTTCAATACCATGAAAGTATCAGCTGAAGACGTTACGCTAAACTAGTTTAAAATATTCAGCTGAAGCATAGCGCTTGTCACGTTATCTTCTACCCACTTAATCACAATATCTACTAGAGATAGTAGTTTCATGAATTGTACAGAGGGCCAAGGAAGTAGGAAATTGCTAGAAAGGGAAAAATAAAGAGGATTCCTAATATCCTTCTTAAATCTGAGCAGATATTTATAATTAGTGTTAAAGTACAAAGGACAAGAATAATTATTAATTGCAATACGTTTGTATTAAGTAAACATTTCATTACATTTCACTGTCACTGACATTTCATTAGTTTTCAAAAACACTTCCAAACTCAAATTCAAAACTTTTTTATTTATTGACTTTTTAATGCTTATTTCATTCCTTCCCAGTTCTAAGGGTTTAATGATTGTCAGAAATGGAGTATTTAAAAATTGTTCCCCTAATTAATCAATGCACAAGCATTGATTAATTAGGAGTATTATTTTCATATAAGTACATCTTAAAAATCTTCATTTTAGATAAGTAAAGAAATGTTCAGAATATAATACGGAATCTTATCTTACCGTACTGAACGTGAAGGAATCGGCTCACTTTCGTGAGAATATGGTGAACGACCTCACCGCGAAAATTGGCGTCGTTATTATAACAAAAGTTTCCTGTCAAATGTCTTTTTCAAGAGTAAGCAACATATTTTACAACCAACGGATTTGACACCAAGTGGTCCAACGAGCTGCGTTCGCGAGGACCTCCGGCCTACGCACTCGCTCCGGCGCTTATGGTGTTTCTATTGGCTTCCCGAGTAGTAAGGGAATTTATTTTATGGTTTACTAGTTCATTGCTGTGTGTTTACGGACCTCACACAAAACACGTAACGGTATTGTTAATACCCTTGCGGGCCTTTCTGATACTTTATGCCCTCGGGCCTTTTGAATACTTTATGGCCCGCTCTAATACCAATACAACACAAACATTTTTATGAATTCTATTTATTAAAGTTACGATGACATCAAATACAATAAATAAATAGCATAATGCTCAAATAAGTAAAATAACTCGTTATAAACCTTATTTTGCTTAATTGATATGACAATTGTAATTTTGGAATGCCCCGTGAATATACAATTGCCACCAGTCACTCATATTTTACAGTTACGTATCACAATTTTTTAGATTCATAGTATGTGCTTCTTAAGTAGTAGTATTAATCGTAGAAATAAGATGTATAAGGCACATCGTCTAACATCCTCTAAATATTGTTTTTTGGTGTTACGACATATTCTAAATAACTTATGGCAATAGAAGCAAATAATAACCTAAAAAGTACCGTTTCATCAATGCAATTGACACAGTTATTCACACAGTTATATAACTCTAAAATACACCATAAACATTTTCATTTATTTTTAATGATTTTACTGGAAACCACTGTCCGTAGTTTTGTTAGCTTTCGCGAGAATTTTCCCAGAAACTTCACAATATTCTTTCAATTTGTACGAACAAATCAGTCCAAAAACGAGTATGCAATAGTAATTAGATACACACTCTGTTTTGTTTATCTGACGTCATATTAACAAATGACTACTATAATGCATTTCCAAGAAAAATTATAAATTATAAATGTTTAATAAATTCTCGTTTAATTCAGCAACGAACTAGTAAACCATTAAGTTTTGTATGCACCACGGGCGTTACTAGATGTTTTTGCCTCTCAGGGAACTTCCAAACCCGAGGGCCTCTGGCCCGCCATTGGGGCAAAAACATCTACTTAACGCCCTTGATACATAAATAACTATTAAAAGGGGTAGAAGTTATTGTACTGATCTGCACTTTCACTCCCAGACTTGCTACAACAAATCTACATCATGAAGGAAT
>BLKR01002077.1:0-224944 GCA_011170035.1 Teleogryllus occipitalis | reverse complement strand
AACTACTGATTTTAATTTTACAAGTGGAATAGTCAGTAAAAAGTACACTAGTTCTTTCCGAACATCACACCCAAGTACCCCTCAGCCCCATCTCGGTCCCTTTTCATCTCATCATGCAGTTGGTAGCCCATGGCACCATCTCCGTGCTTGTCCTGGATGTATTCGCATAGAGCCAGCAATTACGCGCTCAGATTGCACACAATTGTCACACTGTTACCTGTCAGGTCGAGGGTTTATGAAATGATTAAAGCATTGATGTGAAGCAAGAGGGATTGGGAATTGTTTCAACACTACACACTCGACTTAAAACGCTCACGTGAACTTGCAAAGCACAAATATAACTTTTTCACATGAAAATACTCGTCAGTACACAAATATACGCGTCACTATGTAAGAAAAGAGAGGATTCCATTCAAGTGATCGTTTTTTATTCAAGCTTCTTAGAGCTTTCAAACTTAGTAATTATCTTTTCCGGCAAACTCATTTTCAAGAAGCATGATTTTTTCGAACATTTTGCATGTTTTGGTATTGTTTTGCAGAAATTCATACGCAATGCACGTTTGAATTTTTTTTCAATGTACGTTTATATTTCTATCCAGCATTTTAAGTACTTTTTATTCGTTTTTACATCATTGGTTAATTTTAAAATTGACGCATAATTTGTATAAATGACATGTTATTCTTGTATTCTAGCAGTACTCTACTAGCAGTCTTTGTATTTGGTTGTAATTAGAAACAAGGGTTCCCTAAACTATTATTGCTAAAATATGCTTGAAAATATGCACTATCAATAGAAAAATACGCAAGATGTCAAGGTAAAAATGGACAAATCATGCATAATCAAATTTTAGTTGAGTATATTTTTTGTACGATTGTTTTTTGTAACAGTGAAAAATTATAAAATTTTCTAAATTACACCCTATTAATTTAATCCTTTTGTCAGAAACAAAGGGATAAAATGAATTATGATGCCGAAAATACTTCACGTCTATGTCACGTAATTGAAATCAGAATTCATATTTCAAAAATGAAATCTGAGCCAATGTGAACTCAAACTCTACATTTTCTAATCTTTTACCAAAAATAATGTTTTCTATATTACCTTAGCATTCACACTCCCCTCCAAACATTTAATTCCAAAGACCTTTTAATGTCTCCAACAATTTTTAATATATCTACTATAGTAGCGCAAGTTTGAAATCTCTTTTTTGGGAGGAGCTTATTTTCGCGGACTTCCCCCACTGTTGCTACAGTGGCAGATTTCTTGGCCTACTGCGAGCACGCGATTCGTCGCCCTCCCCAGCAAGGAGGAGCTATTAATCATCACTTGCCACTGCAGTCTTCACTGTCCCTTTCGTCATTGCCGTCCTCAGAGGAACTGTCCCGTAAAGAAACAATCATTTTGCTCTCTTCTTTGTTCATGATCATGTCTGTTTTCATATATTTCGCTTCGATTTTCTTCACGTGTTCACACTTCTTCCATCGATATGGGCAATATTCAGAAAATAATATTCAGCATACATTTTCTTTAACTCGCAAAGTGGTACCGATGCTTTGTTTAGCAACGTGATTCTTAATGTAACCCCAAACTAATTCGATGGAATTGAAAACATGATGTTAAGAAGGGAGCTTGATGTTGTGGCCACTTTACTTACGAATGGTTGACTTAGAAACAAATAAGCACAATATTACGCCTGTGAACTTTTCTTGGGATGAGTCCTACGCTAAGACACATCATACTGCACAGCAGTCAAAGACGAAAGGAATAGGTCTGAGGACCATGGGCGATGCTTTCTATACGTATGTTTCTTTTATTGAACCTTAATATATTAGCTTTTGTGCAGAGTCAGCTTTTGTGCATAGATCGCTGAAATTGTTTTGATTTGAGTAGCTGACACTTGTACTGCGCGTTGGGGCAGGCACAACAGCCTGCCTGTGCGTTCAGACCCCTCTCCCCTCACCGGCCTCGCCGATTGGAGCGCAGTGCGAGTGAGAGAGCGATATGTTCAGGGGAAGTAGCGGTTGATGGTGGGAGTCACCCCTCCTCGCGCATGCGCATTCGAAGAGAGAATACAAACTTGTTCTACTGTAGAGATGAATCTGCTGTTTCTAACTTCTGAATTGCTACAGGCAATTTTACAAAAAAATTGATTTAATATATATTTTTAAAATTTTTATATACTTGGGTTTTAGAGCCATTTTATTCTATTTTTTGTACGAAAGCTCTTCTGCTCTTTTTTATTTTCCCTCACTTCATCAATCATCTAGTAACATGAAGTAAGGGCTTCCTGTCTTCTCATTTTCATTATTGTTTGTGACTTAATCGATTGGTGCAATGATTCATTTCGCGACTGTTGCACACAACGCATGTGCTTGCTATGCAAATCTAGCACAAGTACTGAAGGGTTAAAAATTTTTATCTATTTAATTTTTTTCTATTTAACGATCATTCAATTCTCATTGAATAATCTGAAAATCATCAATCGTCATACCAGAATCTCAACTGCACTCACTTTGAAAAAAATATATGATATTGATTATACATTTCTAAAACTCTTTATTTTAGCTCGTAAACTAAAAATTTTCCACCTTTAAAATTTACAATCAGAAACTACCTACTGGGGTCCAGCAGACTCTAGCTGCAGCACTAACGAATTAGATTCTATTCTCGGCGAAGTATTGACACCAAATGAGAATAAATAGCACGAGGGCAAGCTAAGGGATTAATACAAATTTACGTGAAGTGCTATGCTTCTGTCGTCGTAATTATCCACTCGGTGTGAATTTGAAATGTTGTCGGTGCCTAGTAGACCCTGGTTTGCAGTTCTATGGTTGTTCTTCTGTGTCTTCGGTTTGTTCTATCTACTAGGACAGTAAATGAAAATAAATATTGCTTCTACTACCATTGATTTTTTAATACACTAAATTTTCAATGCGGCCATCCATTTAATATTTTATTGGCAATAGAGAACCTATTTTCGAACAAGTGAAACACTCAAAGATAGATTTCCTCTTTACACATCAAAATATTGAAAAGTGAAATTAACAGGTTTAATGAATGAAATATTTACATATTGTTTTACATATTTTAGCAATCATTGTTCGAAGATAAGATGATTGTTACAGGGCAATCTATCTATTGAAATCAACTTGATCACTACCATTATTGCCATAAATGTTTCAAAATATTACTTTGCAAGTAAATGTTAACCTGCAATAAAGGTCAATAGCTTTCATAGTTTTCTTTCTAATTATCCACGAACTCGTTCAATTGTTTATTCACAGCTGCAATTGAACGAAATTGTCTTATATTTAACCAGTTTAAAATCTATAAGAAACCAGTTCAAAATCTATACATCCATAAAAACAGGTAGTTCTTTCAAGGTCACGAGCTGGCAGAAGAGTGGGAAGACACTTTCATCCAATTGTGAGCTTCGACTTACATTTTTTGGTGTTAAAACTCCGAATTGGATGATAAGTATCATCCTCTCATTTCAGCTCGAGACCTTGAAAGGTCTTCCTGTTTTAATCTAAGTACATACGAGGGTATGTTACTCCACTTCCTTCTGGCGATCTTTGCCTAGGTACACCAACACACAGGTGGAATCCTCCTTCCTGCCCTTGCTTCCAGTCGTCGAGTACAGGGTCAGCATCACATGCCTCAAATCCTCGCAGTACTCCTCCTCTTGCAGTTCATGAGCTCTCAGGAGCAGGCTGAGCCCATTCACTCCCAAGAACCTCTTGAGCGCCCTACCGTTAAAGACGTGACCCGTGCCCTTGCAAGGGTTCGTGGCAAACCCTTCTTTCGCTTCCAGCTCCTCCTCCAGCCCTTCCGTGAGGTCCGACCGCTTCACGGGCTCATTCCACATCAGCTCCCACGCCAGGGGGCTCTCCTCGTCCGGTTTGGGCAGCGGGGTCGGGATGCTGTTGATGGTGGCCACCACCGGGCACAGCCATGGGGGAGGGATGCCTCCGTGGCAGCAGAAAACCTTCCCGCCGACCACCGCCGCCAGCGGGAGGCAGTCCATGGCCGAGTTCATGGCACGCCACACATCCATGCCCAGGGTTTCGCCGAACCTTTCGGCGCACTCGCTGTAGAACGTCTGATGAAGCACCCGCACTTCCTGGCTTCCCCTCAGCATCGCTATTTTGTGCGGGGCTTCCATCTTCAACGCGAGCAGGTAGGCGAGTACCTCAACACCGTGCGGTCCACGATCCACGTAGTCCCCCAGAAAGAGCAAAGACGTGGGTGAGAGCGTCGGCCCAAGGTTCCAGAAGGCTCTTTCAAACAGAAGCAAATCGGAGAAGCTGCCGTGCAGCTCTCCCAATGCGCAGACCGGCGGATTCATCTCGACAAGACGTGGCTCGTCGTTGAGCAGTAAGATGACGCCCTCGCAGACTTTGAGTAGGCTTGGTACTATGGTGGACGGGTCGACGGTCCCCCAGCTGAACGCCGATTTGGGTCCTTTCAGCGATTTCTCTTCCGCTTCCCGCGCGCTCATCTCTCGAGTAAAGAACTTGATGCTTCTCAACACTTCCACCTGCGACGCGTTGTATTTACTTTTAAATGCTGGTCCGTAGACGCCCTCGTTTATGGGAGTGACAGGTCCGCAGTGAGAGGTTATTTGCAATTTATCCATGTCAACAGCGGTTCCATCTTCTGTCAATTTGACGTAGTGAATATCCAAGTCGTAATTTTTCCATAGTTCTGATCTACTTCCCGAAGTGAGACTCGTAACTGATTCTGAGCTACCGGGGAAGAAAGTTACAACTCGAGTGGCTAAAACACCGGTAACAGGAGAAGATTCTGGGATAAACTTTACGAACTTTATGTCTTCTGTAAGCGGAGGGAATGTCTCCGTAATACTTGTGGTGGACCTCAATAACAAGGACGTACCACGTAATTTTAGATTGCCTATTAAATCTAAAAATGATTTCATATTCGTCGTGAAGTCTGAACCTCCTGCATACATCACTGGACACACGTCAGATGCGGACTTCAGAGCAGTTTTTTTCTTTACCCGAAGAACGTCGTCCACGAGATGTTTAAATTCTTCTCTGTCTAAAATTTTGTCATTATTGCGATCATAATATCGAAATATGTACCGACTTCGCAGTTCTCCGCTTGTTTCTTTGTGTTGGGTCTTCGGTTCCGTGACAGCCATAAAATAAAGAAAGTCCCTATAAGAGAGAAATCCTATTGCATGAATATCTGCTGTATGAAAAAGCTTGTTGGATGTTTTTTCGTCCCAACCTAGCTCCTTGAGAATTTTCGTGAATGTTGTAATATTCATGAAAGTACAAGGAAAGCACCGCATTAAGAAATGCACGTATAAGCCTATTTGCACTCTTCTTGAAAATCCAGCACTATCCAATAATCTCTGATGTGAACAGATCTTTATATCGGGAAAAACGTGTCTCTCTAGTACTTCAACTATTAAGTTTTGGGGATTGTCTTCTATTAACTTCGTCCAAGATCCTTCTGGATTTATAGAACCTGCGATTTGTAAAGGTTTTTGTAAACACTTGTTTTTAACGCAAGACATAAAATCTAATAATTCAGGACTTCTCAGTCGCGAATAATTTTGTTGAATTTCTTCACAAGTCGCCCAAAACAACTTCATTTTGTGATTTCCGGAATCTTTCTTTTTGTTTTCCTTGCGGATGAGAGCAGTAAACACAACGTGGTGAATATGTACCTTACCTGGCGGTTTCCATAATCGAACTAATTTGCACACGTTGTTCACCGTTCCATCTAAAACGAATTCATCCAATAATTCTTGAGCTACGCATTTCCACTGCTTGTTCATAAAGGACTTCTTAGATGGAATCCAGTATCCAGGAATACGTTCATCGTTTAGGATTAAAAACCGATCATCCTCAGAGCAGTACGGAAGAATTGACACAACATCACACAGTTCTTCAGGAGTGAAAAACATTTTTATGAAATAAAAATATAACTATCACCAATTTTATATAACACAGTACTAGCTTTGTCCTCTCGTTGGCACTACTTACAAAAACAAACCGTTGTCATGGGCATTCGTTTAATGCAGGGTGTAAATTAGACAAGTGAAGAAATTTGTTCGAGTTGTCTTCCGAAAATAGTCTTGAAATCTTTTCCAATTTAATATCTTCTGAAATGTTTCTTACGCCATTTTTTTTATACTTTTCACTTTTTTATTAGTTTTCTCCTTCCTAAACACCACACACAGTTTTCAGAGTTCCTGATGTTATATGCGTCTCAAAATATACTTCAAAATATATACACTCAAATATACACAAGAAAACGTGCGCAGATGATTTTCTCCCCCATACGTCACATACCGTGTTTTTACTGTTTTTGGCTAAATAAATGTCTAAATGAATATCTAATATCCAAATATACTTCACTCTACGGAACTCAGATTTTTCCAAAATTAAAATAATTACTAATCTGCATTTTATCATCCATAAGTATTGATTTTTTAAGTTTAATTTTTAATATTGCAACTTTCATTTAGAAAGTAAATTTAATGTATTTCTTTATTTCAATGATGTATCACTGTGATCGTATTACTCTGATAATATATGACTTCACATTATTTCCATTAGTCTTTTGTTACACAGCATATGACCCTATTCGAAAAAATAAAAAAGTTATCATTTAAATCAAGATGTCGCATTTTCCATATTCAACACTTAACGAAGGATTTTTTTCTCTAACAACAAAGTAAATTGTATAAAAAAATTAAAATCGCAAAAAAGCAACTGTTACTGACGGAATATCTAGAGCCAACTCCTTAGCCTGTCTTGTAGTTGACAGAAGGAAAAACACGCACGTGTTTATGGCCTCTCCTTTCGATGGATGCGAATCAAGGGAGGATTGGCTATTTCGACGCCACAACTATCAAAAAACTCGGATTTTTCAAATCAGAGAACTATCAAATAACTCGGATTGAACTGAAGCGAAAATATTTTATTATCAGATGTGGTCAACAACGCTCTTTGCAAACTTTCATTCATTATTCAACTGTTTACAAAAAGGAAGTGGGTTAGCGATTTCATACCTCAAGAAATATAATAAGCTCCTAACACTTTAAGCTCAGCAATATAAAAAGCTCCTATATCCAAGCTCCTAACACTTTCGTCTACATTAAAGTCCTACACCTGTCTGCCGCAGTAGCAGACGAAACGTTTGTTCACAAAATAAAAATGTCCGATAGACCACTCAACGGAGCATTAACACCCGTCTCACCGAACACAAAAGGAATTGTCGTTTCGGCCAAAATGAGAAGCAATAGCCGAACAGGCTTTTTCCGGTCGTGAGCACGACATAAGATTTAAAGATGTTGATGTTTTATCCCCTATTGAACTCATGTCTGTCTTCACCATGAGGCCATCGAAATTTATAAACATCCTTTTAATTTTCATAGGAATAAGGAATGGATAAAAGCCCACCCGACATGGATACCTGCACTCCGTCGGGTGAATCCTAAACCATTCCTACGTCCAAAACCGATATCAGCGCCCCAGACGACAATCACCAGTGCCCCATCGCCGTAAACAAAGAAAAAAAATGTCTACCAGTCACCAATGAGCTTCCTAAAAAGACACTGCGTGACCCTGCGACCGCTAAAGATGTCTGCCGCAGTAGCAGACGAACCATTTGGGCACAAAAAATGTCTGATAGACCACGGCTATCTAGCCCGGGAGGTATTTTTAATTGTAGTCTTTTAGATAGCTAATTTCACTGTCTTCACAACCTCAGTAATCTATACATCATGAAGCTTCTCTGTACTCTGTTGGGTTGTAAGACTTTTGTGGAAACGATTGCAATTCTAGTGAAAAAACTTTTCAAAAAACTACAGTTCTTGTTTGTGTTCGCCTTGCATTTTTTCCTTGCAAATAAAAACGCTGTTTGTTCGCACTGAAACCAATTCTCACACCCTTATGTTGTTTTAATCTCCCTTATGTTGGATTTTTAATTATTTTACAAAGGTAGCCCTTTTGTTAACAGGGTACATAATTTACATTTTTTCAAATTGTTATTATGCAGGTAGAGAAAAAAATTCCGTGGGAAATGTATTAATGAGTCAAACCTGGTTGATTGTGATAATCGTAGAACTTTGCCACATACTTCCCTTGTCCTGAACAAATTAGTGAATCAATGTTATTAAAAACTTATTTTTCATTTATTCTCAGACTTGACTCTGCAGTTCTGAAACTAACACAAAACAAAAACATGCAGAGCATAGGAAAAATCGTTTTCCTTATCCAACAGACCTTAATTTCAAATATAATGAGTCTCTCCTGCGTCAATCTCCAACAGTTAATAAAACAAACTTCGTTCAAGTTCATCCACTTACCTCTGAAATACCATGAAGCACACCGAGGGTGGTAGCTCAGTGCGGGAGCGGAAGCACTGAGCTACCGCTCCCGGTGTGCTTCAACTGATGTCACTGCTGCGCCTCTGACCGAGAGGCCCTAGGTTCGAGTCCTGTCGGGGGCAGGATTTTCGACACTAGCTTTTCAGCTAGGTCGAATTCAGTCGCTGTGTGGAGGAGAATTCTAGAGGCCGGCTGCTCTGATCGGTAGTTTTCCGTGGTGTCTCCGATCAACACCAGGCGAATGCAGAAGGATCAGTACCCTAACAAACGAGCGGATCTTTCGCGCACGATCTTTCCTTCCTCTTCCTTGTCGTATCCTCTTCCCTTACACACACACTTACATTAACATGCACTACACTACCACATATCCCGGGAGACCGGTCGGGAGCCTAGAGCTTGTCTCGGTTGGGGCAGTACCCCGCTGGTGGGAGAGTCCTAGTTACGGAAAAACCCCGCTAGCTGACGGTAGGTCGGTGCCGGATCTCGCCATCAAGTGGGGAAAGATCACCGATATCTCCCGAGCAAAAATCATGCACTAAACTTACGGGACTAATGACCTAAGCTGTTGCCGCGCCCGGAATCACTAACTAACCAACCAACCAACCAACCATGAAGCACCGTGACCATTACCCCGAACCACCGTTACCATTTCTGAAGGATCCACTCACCTTACCCCATGACCACAACATTTTGAATTATATATTCAAATAGTATGAAAAGATAATTATCTTCTCATTCTTCCACTCTGGAAAATTACCTTCACTTTCTCCTTGTTCCCCTCTCCAGCGATTCGGCAAATAAATTGCATCCAAAAAGGTTGCCACAACATTGAGTCTGGGGCTGCGATCAGCCTGCAAATTAATTACCAACGCCTCCATTAGGCAGCACTCTACGACGACCCCCTGCCCGTTGCCCGGGACGTCGACCATTACTCTACGCAAAAGGGTAATGGATCGCTCAGATAAATTAGTAGTTGTTTCAAATCCAACGAATATCACATTTTTGTTAATACAAATTCTCACTGTTCATCTCTGACGCACTTTTATAAATCAGAGTGGGGTGTAGGAAGAACATGTTGCCGATTCTAAAACTACTACGAGTTCTATGGGCTATGAACCGTTTTTAAATTAGTTCTGTCAAAGCCGATAAATATCACGATGTTTTTGCTATTACTCACTACTAATTTCACACATACTTATTGCCAGATTACCAAACAGGCTGAGTTGGTTGCAGCGTGGGGAGCGCAATTTTTGGGGGCGAACGAATTTCAGCAGTTTCAAAATTTCGTAAGACGAACTTTTGAATGTTTTTATAGAAATATTTCTTTTCAAATTTGTAACAAAAGAAAGTGTTAATTAATATAATATATTCATTGATATATACAGATAAAATTAATACAAAAATATCGTATATTTATTAAATCAATATCGTGCTGAGAATTATTTACACGAATACATATAATAATTTATACGTACACAATATTTGCATCGGTTGCAAATATTGTACAACAATTTTTTATTCAAAATATAATAAATAGCTTTAATGTTTTAAAAAAAGCAAATTAAAAGGACGCTAAAACATTTGACTGCCTAGGGCGCGCAGAAGTCCAAGTCAGGCTTTGGACGTACTGTTTTAAATCAGAGCTGGGTGTAGAAAGACATATTTCCATTTCAAAAACTACTGCGAGTATGACCTATCTGAGCCCAAAACGAATATTTTATGTAGTTTTCCAAAATATTAACTTCTGGTCGTAGGGAACTATCAACCCGCTCCATTCTCACAATTCTACAGTATTTCCTTGTTGCTCGTACATTCAACAATACTCAATAAAATATAGCATTTTTAACTGAACACCAAGAAAGTACAAAATGATCATTGTTTTCCAAAGAAAATTCTCCGCCAAGTTCACATTTTCTTGATTCGACAAATGGTTGCGAATCAGCAGGTCACCACTCCATTTGTAGGTTGATCTTATCCTTGATTAACTTCCAAATTAATTACCATTGCCGTTACCAGACGTAGTTCTATAGCGATATTGCCCACCCCTGGCTTCTTCTCGATTTGACTTCCATTAGCCACAAATAAAATGTATGACTTACTCAAATAAGGTAAAACATGATTTATTACTTTAAAGTAGAAGAATCAAAAATTATCCCATTACATTGACATCCCATGTAATTATATGAACATTTTCCTTCAAGTCTCAGAATTATCAGCTCTAATTTTCAAAGTGGAGTGTACCAAAACGAGTTTTCTTTTTCATGCTTTATCAAAATTACAAAAGAAGTCGATATTCTCTCCATGTTTTGCGTTGCATTATCTTTAATAGTATCCACAAATAAACTGAACAGTCATTTAACACATCCATTCTTATCCTTCTACAACACTTCCCTTGTCAGATCGAACTATATTACATGATGTCATAACATTTTGTCCAAAAAATTCAGAATGAACGGTTTCCTTTTCCTCCACTTTTCCTCCACACAAAACAACCTGCAAAGTCGACATTTCCTTGATTTGACAAATTGCGTCGCGTGGTTCTCACTCAGACCAACCAGCCATCCGATCCAAACCCATCCAATGACCAAAGCGGTGTCTAGATTATCGTTCCACGGCGTTACACCCCCAGCTTACCCCCCCCCCCCCCCGGCCTACCCTCTTACCCCCGGCTGCAGCACTTGGATCATTTCCAGATTTCAATTCAAATTCATATTTTTCTCCTACAGACAAACTATGCTCACTTGGAATGCGCATGAAGCACTCAATTTCTAATTATTTAAACATGATTTGACGATGCATATAGGTCAAATTTTGCTTTTTTCTTAATAAGCTAAATATTTTTTTTTAATTTCTGCACATTTTCCTTGAAAACGTTTATCGTTACTTATATTTATTTACTACATTTCTTTTAATATATTTCATTTTCAATTTTGTAATTCATTGTAGATAATATCAATTTCCTGGATCTGAATTATTCGTGATATTTTACTTAAAATACTATGGGAAGTTATAAACTTCTTCTGCCGGAGTCTCGAAAATGTTCTTGGCTCTTCAGGTGACGCCGAGTCAAAGGCTTAATGCCCAGAAGAAGGCAACGACAAGATGGTTGATACGTTGGCACCACAGCAGCCTTCAACGTGGCAACGTCATTTGAACAGCCAAAAGCATTCGCAGGAAGTATTATGATTTGTTGATTTGATTGTTCGTTTGTTGCACATTGTTGCAAGTACGTGCCATCGAATCCACATTGAAAATTGGTAACGCTGATGAACAACACACGTGGCTTGAAATCCCACAAGTCACAAAGGGGATATCCCACAAATGTGAATAAAAAAGTTGCGAAAAAACGAAATGTCCTTTTTCATGGCATGAAGATGGTTTCGGGATTTTGAAATTGGGATTAACCGTGGTTCTAATGCAAATTGTTAAATTGTATTTAGTTGCATAAATTCCCTTGCATAAACTAATACTACTCGTCGAACTATGACTCAATCATTTATTTATTTATTTATTTATTTATTTATTTATTTATTTATTTATTTATTTATTTATTTATTTATTTATTTATTTATTTATTTATTTATTTATTTATTTATTTATTTATTTATTTATTTATTTATTTATTTATTTATTTATTTGTTTGTTTATTTATTTATTTATTTATTTATTTATTTATTTATTTATTTATTTATTTATTTATTTTACGTCAAAAAACAGTTAAAACTGCGTATAACGTGCTATGGGAGAATTGAATTCTGTGCACATTTTCAAAATTCTGTGATCCCTACACTAAGTCATATACTACAAGAATATTGGAAAAAAACCGCTCCCATGTAATAAAATATATTTTCAAGGATAAATAAGCAATACATTTTGGGCTCTTATCCATGTTGTCCTTCGTCAAGGAATAATACTTCCTGCCGCGACAACATGCAAACGAGAATTTGAATAACTATATTTCCCACTGAATTCTAGAAAACGTGCACAGATAATGAAGTTATATTTATGTCCAGAAGCAAAACAAGGGGCCATCTCAGCATTTGCTCAATGGATCAGGGAAACTGGACGAAAAACCTGCTCAAGATGGGGGTCATTGACCCAGAAGCTGCGATACAATACTTCTTACATATTGTTTAGAATTGTACAATCTAATGGTAAATAATACATTAAATATCACTGTTAAAATTAATGTTACTTTCCTTGCGATGCTCAGTATAGTATCTAATTGTATAGAAACAGTTACGCAGCAGAAACGATTTCAGTTTGGATTTAAACTTTTCTATCAAATTTAAGAGTTTAATGCCATCTGGCAAAGTGTTGTAAAATAATGTACATGTATTGTATGTGAATTTTTTGTAATGAGCTGTTGACACTGTCACCTGATGAATATGATTTCTACGCCGAGAGTTATAGTAATAGACATCGGCATTTTCTGAAAATATATTCCCGCCCTTAAGCAAGTCATTTTTGACAAAAAACACTGATTCGTAAATCAACAGACAAGGTAATAGTAAAATTCCTATATTAATGAAGAGATGCTTACAAGAATAATGTGGGTGGGATTTGGTTACTATTCGTACAATTCGTTTTTGTAATCTAATAGTCTGGGAGCTATAAGATGTATTTCCCCAGAATATTATGCCATATCTCATATTATGCCATTTAGTAGGAGCACAACGCCGGCTGAAAGAGCTTGTGTAAACATTAGAAGAAAGCGTTACGAGCGGTTAATTAAACGTATACAGAATTTTAGTGCGTGTTTTTGAAGTTTTTACTGTATAAAGTATTGATATTTCATGGGTTATTTGAGCATTAAATACGGTCTCTAATGATTACTCTCAGCAACAGTGCATCAAGATTTGGATAATACTACATGCTCTGTTGCTTCAATGCAGGTGAATCACCGCTATCACATTGCTACTAAGATGATTGATTGTTTCAGATTTTCCTCTTCTCAAAAGACAGGGTGAGATGAAAGGGATAACATTCCCCTCTTCCAAACATACTTACGAAGATGGCCATTTCTGCCACTGTCAAGCACCAACAGTTTTAATATTTTTTCCCGAAAAATACGACGCGTTGGAGAAAAACGACCTTGTCACACAACACTATTGGCCAATCTCGTTTCTCTAACAAACTGCTCACCCAATCTTTTTGTAACAACCTTTAACACAAAATGATATCATACATTTTATACTAAAAAACATGAAAGTAAAGAGAGCCACGTTTTCGTTTTCTTCACTTCCTTTAATTACCTACATCATTGACATTTTCTATATTTGACAAATAAATTGATTCAAGTACGTCGCCATCACAATCAGTCCAGGGAGGCAATCACTGAATTAATCATTAATGCAGCAGTTAGGCAACGTTTTACTGCGATTCTCTCTCCTCACCTTGTCCTCTCCCTCCGCCCACTATCCTGCTGCGTCCTCCGTTCTCTCAGGCAAAACTAATGGATCACCCACTAAAATGACCAAGGCAAAATATTTCTTTTTCGACGCAGAAAAGTCAGAAAGTATCAAAAATTTAGTCGTTTACATCCTCATTTGAAGACTTACACTTTCTAAAAACTTTAAGGAATGACTAATAAGAATAAAGTAACTAATTTTACTTACAAAATTATTTTGAAAGTTGTCTTACTTTACTTGCTTCAAGTTCCAAAATTTCCGATATAAATTTACTTATACACCATCAAAAAACAGTAAAAACTAGTAAAACAAAATGTGACGTTTTGGAGGAAAGTTTCGTTATTAGTTTCAACAAATACAAGTCAACCACGTTTACATCCCTTCGTTTTCCCAAGCTCCATCATTAATAACATCAGGGTTCTATAGTTCTCAAGCATCACCGGTCTCCTCTCCTTACTACAAAGATCAATAACTAATTACAAGACGTAACATTTTGCACTACAAATCGAGCAAATAAGAAGAGAGAAACGTCACGCTCACACTTTCGAAAATTACCTGCAAAGTCGACATTTTCCCGAATCGACAAATAAATTGCCTTCAAGTAGGTCGCCACCACATTTGGTCCAGGGACGTGATCAGCCTGCGAATTAATTACAAACGCCGCCGCTAGACAGAGTTCTACGGCGACACACACACACAGTTCCGCTTTTCCCGTCGCACCGACGAGCATCGGAGAGGGGAAGCAGGCGCGATAGTCGTTTGTTTCGGGCGGAGTGTGGGGGGCGAGCGAGAGGCGGGGAGGGGGAACATGGGTGTCGTATTTCCCCTGTGGAGGCAGGGCACGAGAATAAAAACGCGGCCATATTTCGCGAGAGGCAAAACAAATGTCGGGCCGACGGTAAAACAGAATTTGCTGCGTGGACCGGACTTATCATTTTGTCATAAATCCCCACGACGTCAGATATAATTCTTGGTATCATTCCGACAGCTCGAGGAAAATGTTCGCGGGGAGAAGCTAGATACAGGCTTCCGGTAGGTTGGGAGGGTGTTAGTACAAAAATCGCGTTTTGTGCGGAAAGGTATTTTCCATCCGTTCGTTGGCATAATTTGATTCTATCATGAATGAATCTAAAACAATACGTAGTTCGAAATAAATTTAGATGAAAAGGAAAGTTCTGTGAAAACTCTGTACGTGCTTTTCCTTTGAACCGGTTCAGGAATTATCAAAAGTTTCGATCACTACCTTTTTACCCCTATACTTATCCCCAAATCTAATGAAATAATAATCTTTGATAATTTGGGTGAGACCAGTCTGAATTACCGTGATCACGTCTACACAAGGAAATTTGAAGAGAATTATCATTTCAAACAGTCGACAAAATAAACATTTCTTCTGAAACACATAGCCCCTGTAGATTGTATTAGGTGATATTCAACTGATAACTGGAATGCGTTGTAACGGGAGTGATCAAACTGTAAAGCGAAATAAGCAAGAGCGTACACTTCAACATTTTTCAAACGTTTAAAATATTTCCAATAAGAGACATACATTGTGTTTTTGGAACAAACAAAACATGAGAAATGTATGAACAAAACTTGTAGAGTAAATTTAGTTTTATTATTAAGCAATTTCAACATCAACTTTCCAGAGCTGGGGCTCCTGTGGTTTGATATCAAAATATCAATTTTTGTTTTTGCTCTTATTCGATTTCGGAAATTCTGACGAACACATCATAGTTCTTGTCTACATCAGTCACTTAAATACTTCCACGAAGAGATTTAAATATGGCGCGTATCAGTTTACCACTCTGGAGTGTATATCTGACGGTTCTTTTCAGTTTCAATGATTGGCTATAAACACAGATGTTTTATAAATGATTAATTATGTTTTGGCGAAATTACATGTTTCACGTTTCCTTAGGTTTTGTGACATTCACGTTTTAGTCTTGCTTTGACGAGTTAGTATTTATCGTGAATATTTGCATTATTGTGTTTTCTTGTGTCCGGATCAAGATGCCGAAAACATTTTGTTTGGAAAACGGAAAAAGCATGACCGAAAAGCCGGTGATGTGTCCCTTTATACTCCTTCAAATTTCCGTGGATGTGATGCTCGCTGTGACTCGAAACCATCCAGTGCATAAAAGTGGAAATTGCAACACAGAGAAGATAACACCACTTTCTGTGATGATTAGAATGCTGACAATGAAGGTTTTATTGTTGTAAGTTTCATTGTCTTGACGCAATTACTTTCATGTACAAGCGTAGTTCTGTTTTGTACCGCGAGCCCGTTCAAGTAAGGGCACACTGTTTTGTGTACAAGACGGAGGGCTACATTTAAAATTAACGTTTCTATAAAAGAGACGATTTGTGGTCTCAGAAATTCTTTATATAATACGCCTTTGATGCAAATGGCACAGACTGTTGTGATTGTGAGTTGCGATCTCACACGACATCTCAATCGACGTAAGATTTGGATATTTTCACCTAGAATACGGAATGGAGTCGAAAGAAACGACATAAATTCATAATATAGAGCAATAAAGCAACATGAGTTCTGTCGTATTTCGTCATCTCAACATCCAAAGGAGGGAGATAAAGAAGAAATCTTATAATAAAGAATTACTTGGGTAACCAAACTACATTCTACGGCGGTTGTCATTTGGCTATACAACTATAGGTACATAAGTGAGTCCCAATAAAAGCGGTGTTAGCGGTACAACTATGTTAATTTGCAAGTCACCATTCATGTCGTATTTCGTCATCTCATCTTCCAAAGGAGGGAGAAAAAGGAAAAATATTGTAAAAGGATCACTTGGGTAACCAAACTACATTGTACATTCTTGGCTGTACAACTATAATGACATTAGCGAGTCCCAATAGCCAAAAAGCGTTTTATGACCACTATGTTAATTTGCAACTCCCAACTCATGTCGGGCTGGGACTGGTAGAGTTTCAGAATGTAGCGACCACTCCTCCCGTCTCGTTTGGGGCGAGGCGACGGGAGAAGGGATGGATTGGGCACATAATGAGGGGGGCGGAGAGGCCTGCTTCGCTTCGCAGAGGGTTTAATCTTTTAGCGATGGCCCCAGATGAATTATTCCGCTTGGCCTAAGTGGCGTGAAGAGGAACGAGCACGCAGTCCCTGGTCGACACGTGATCGACCACAGAACACACAGAAGCACCACAGGCCTCTCTCTTCAAATCTCCGCTTTGGCCAACCTCTTCCTCTTTCACTCTCCTTCGCTGCCTTCTCTCGCTCTATCTTCTATTCTTCTCCTCTGCTGTCCTCTTCGCTTCTTTACCTCTCCGTTTTTTTCAACATCTTCTCCTTCTCTCCCCTCTTCACATCTTCACCTCTCCGCTTTTCCCATCTTCCTCCTCCTTTCCTATTCTCCTCCTTTCCCCGCTCTCTTAACTTCTTTCTCTCTCCGATTTTCCCAACCTCCATCTCTCCCACTCTCCTTCTGTCTTCCATTCTTCTCCTCTCTAGCCCTCTTCGCTCCTTCACCTCTCCACTTCACCCACCCTCTTCCTCTCCCACTCTCCTTGTCCATCTCCTCTTCCTAATTCCGGTCGTCCATTCTTCTCTTCTCACGCTCTCCCCGTTTCTTCACCTCTCCGGTTTTCAAACACTTCTCTCCTTTCTCTCTGTCTTTCGTTCCTCTCCTCTCCCTACCTCCTCGCTTTTCCAAATTCTCAGCTTTATCCACCTCGCCCTCTCCCACACTCCTTGTCTTTCTACTCTCCTTTTCATTTCTTCTATTCTCCCGGCTCCTCTCCGCATTCCCTACCCCTCTCCACTTTCTTAAAATCTAATTCAAAGATTATCACTTATTTTGAATAATCAATTCTCTTTCGTTCAAATATTCTTGTAAATAATCCATAGGTATAACTATTTTCCGAGGAAGTACAGTTTGCCCTGAAATTTGTCGAATAAACGACAGTCAACACGTACTCGACAGTAATGCTGTAACTTACGAAACTGATCTGAGGAAACCAAAGAAACTACCAATCAGACCTGGCGGTCTCTAAAGTTTCTGGGCAGAGATCGTTTTCGACCCACCTATTTAGTTGGTAAGAAAAATCTGCCCCCGGCGTCTTTCAAACGTATCTCTCATTCTACTAATAATTTTTAGCTTTCATTTATCGTCTGTATCCCATTTGCTACAAAAAAGCGAAAATGCAATTCCACTCCACCATTTGATAGCGAGAGAGAGAGAGGGAGGGAGGGAATAAGGGAGGGAGGGAGGGATGCCCTCTCAGGTTCCAGGTTAGAAATCTCGATCACGAGGATTGTCTCTTCACCGCCCACAGAGTGACATCTTCCGGATTGCTTTAGAGGGACAGCGTTCGCTGATAACATCTACTCTCCCGATTGGTCGTCGCACTGCGAGAAATGTAGCGACGATGGCAACGTGGCGATGCAATGGAAGGACGGTCGCTGGCACGTGAAAATGGAAAGTCGCCATAAAAATGTTGTATGTTATTACTAGATTATTTGCAATCATATATAAGTAAAATACGTCATCGTACAAACATTTCGGATAGATATTTTACAAACTATACAGGAAATGTGTAAGGTATTCTATCATCGGCAGAATGGTTAATGTACTAATCTTATTAAAGAATAATTCAATTTAACATTTCAGCAATCATAACAGAGTTTTGACACGTATAATTCAATTATAAAATATAGGTAAGATAAATAAAATAACATTAGAAGAGAAGGGAAACAAAAATGAAGAAAAGAAAATGACAAAAAGATGATGAGAAAGATCCTAGTTGAAGCACTTGCGGAGGGGGAGGAAAAGGTGGAGGAGGGGGTGTGCGGTGATGCAAGTGGCGAGATTGCAGTAGCGATAAAATAAGAGAAGACGCGATGGAAACAAAATATCAAAAGAGGAAAAAGCTTCAGAAACGGGAAAATGGCGAACACAAGCGAGCGGAAGAAACGGCAGCGGTGACAATGTCTGTAGTGAGGAGCATGCAAGAGACGTGGAGATTTAAGAAAACAAGCGCCGGAGCAGAAACCTCGGCGTGGCAGTAGTAGGGGGTGGGATACGTGAAACTGTAGAAGGGCGAAACAAAACTGGAGTAGGTGACTGTAGCGGTGGAAAAGCGCGAGAGATCAGAGAGCGATGCGGAGAGAGCGATGCGGAGAGAGCGGTGCGGAGAGAGCGGGGCGGAGAGAGCGGTGCGGGGAGAGCGGTGCGGAGAGAGCGGTGCGGGGAGAGCGGTGCGGAGAGAGCGGTGCGGGGAGAGCGGTCCGGGGAGAGCGGTGCGGGGAGAGAGGTGCGGGGGGAGCGGTGCGGGGAGAGCGGAGCGGGAGAGCAGAGCGGAGAGTGGAGCGGGGAGAGCGGAGCGGGGAGAGCGGAGCGGGGAGAGCGGAGCGGGGAGAATGGAGTAAAAACTCTTTAATAGTTGACGATAAAGTATTGAATTATATGCATTGGATTATTTTGGTGTTCTACGTTGTTCGCGTCCACCATTTTGGGAAAGTGGAGTTTTTCAGCATATGACTATCGCCACGTAAAATAAGGCATTAACTAACTAACTTCTTAACTAACTATGACTACCACCCAGGTAATGATTGAATGATGTTTCCGGGCTTGTCAAAAACTATGAATGTAAGTCGTGTTAGTGCTGTGAATGTTTTCTGTCAAAATGTAGCCATATTTCTCGCCCGCTTGATAGAGAGATCCGGCGCCGACCTACATGTCGCATTGTCTTATGAGATATTACGTCTTCCCGGTATCTTCTCGCTGCATGGCACCTCCCGCAGTCAGGACAATCTCTCCCGTCTGGCCTTTCATGTCTGGTAACGTAGTATGTGTTTGTGTATGTGTGCGTAAGGGGGTAGGCCAGAACAAGGGGGAAAATCGCACGCGTTTCGTGATCCATTTGTTAGAAAAGTGCTCCGGCATTCACCTCTTGTTGGTCGATTAAACCAGGTAAAACTACCGATCAAAGTAGCTAACCACTATAATTTTCCTGAATGAATTCGAGCTCCTACATAACTAGTGTCAAAAATTTCGCCACCGTCGGAACTCGATCCCTCACGGTCAGATACGGTGCAGAAAATAATGGATTTCCATATTAAAATCCGACTTGTCCAAAGAACGCACAAAGAAACACCAAAGTTCAAAGTGAGGAAGAGAAACCACCCCACTCCGTCCTCAGTCGAGTCCATGTCTGAAGCTGCGTTAAACATCACGATGTTTCTGTTCACCTTCTTTTGTTGCGTGTTCCGTGTACTTGCATATATAGAAACATTTTGACGCCAACAGTGTTGCTGTAGGATCCCTCCTAAAGAGCCTCCCTAATCCAACGCTGGCGTGGGGATCCGACGGTGGGGTGGGCGGCGGCGACGAAATTGCACCGGAGAGCGCAGAGGGGGTGACCCGGGGGTGTGGCTCTACCGCGTAGATAGGACGCAGGAGGGTTGATGGATGGCTAGGTCACTGATTATCTTGCGGGAACCAATTTGTTGGAATGTGGAATGGTCCCACGGCGAGGTCGCTCGTGATGAAGGGAAACCGATAGAACTGCACCCGGAGCAGGTCCACGTGCAGCCTGCAGATTTCGGAGATATGTTACGAAAGTAACTATATCACCGATTTTTACGAACCTGTATGCTCTGATGTAATGAGTGATGCTGGTGAACACTACTCTAAACAGAAATATCACGACATTTGCGATTAAAATGTTGAGTTTCCTCTCATTTGGAGGGATTTATTAGTATACAAAATTGGAGGAACTAAATTCCAAATTATTTCCGTATAGATAAGCAAACTACTCGTTTTAAGGAGTCGGCGTGTTCAGAACTTCCGATTTCTCAATAATTCAAGATTACGGCGCAAGAAAATAAAATCTTGGGACTCGATGAGCAGATTTTAAAGTCCCATGTCGCACCGTTTTCGAGTTGTGTACGATGTGTCAGGAAGGAGACCGTTAATAGGAAATTATTTCGTTTGCACATGCTTTATTTAGACCGGTTTTTTCAACAAATATATATTTATAACGCAAACCTTCAATTCATCTTTTAATGAAATTCTCTTACATTTGATATCTCATTTGTTAGTTTGTGTATGAAATTCTCTCACCCAACCATTGTCCAATATTGTCAGCTTTGTGCAGCAAATAGTTGCAAAACGCTGACTCTAAGAAAACAGTAGAAGGGATGCGCTTAGAGATGTAGATGCGCGACAGTCACTGTTAAGTAATTCCATCAGCATTAACATGTGCTTTGAGTCCTATTTATCATGCGTTTTACGTGTTCTCGCAGCAACAAAATTTTTAGTGTTTAATGTAAACAACCTATCGAGAAGCACTGCTTCATAAGCCTCTGAAAGTCAAATTCATAAGAATTGTGAGTAGAAAGGCAATTTTGAATGTTCCTGCATAATTCGAGCTTTAACCTCGTACACGTATTCGCAGTATCGTCAGAGCAGTTTTCTAAGTTATCGGGAATGAAATTTCCAAGACATGTGATTTGAATAAGGCATCATCTTAGAACCAGGCTGTCGGGTGGAACTGTTAAGAATAGGGTAAAAAGAAAGGATTGCGCACGGTTCATGGCCCAATTGTGAAGATCTCACTTCATCATCCGCTTGCAAGCGACTGTAAAACAGAATTGAAACATCAATTGGAGAAGTTGGCTGCTATCCCGTTCAGGCGGTGACACAGATGTTTAGGCAGTGTCTAAAATACAAAACTGTTGTAACTAGAAGTTGGATCATCTAAATCTACAAAGTCATACAGACCTGCACAATACAAACTCCTCCTAGATTGTGGTTGCTACTTTTGTCTGAAATATTTGTGCCTTGAATATTTGTTCATTGGCAATACCCAACATGGGCATTTTCAAATTTGACATCACATGAGTGGTTAACTTATTTTCGACTTCCATGTTTGCAGCTAGGAATCAATACAACAACGGTCTCAATCTATTCAGTTACTTGCGTCGTTTCCTGATTCAACGAATATGTTATTTTAGTCTGATGGGAAGTATTTGGTTTAACTCTGCCATGCATTTAACGCATCCAGATTCAAATTCGTTGGCACAAACAAATTACTGAACGTCATGACTACATGAATGTGACATAAATCATGACAACCCATTCACAGCATTTCTATGCGTTCTTAACGTCTTTGCACACTGAACGTCTTACTCATGAAAAGCGGCCCATTCAATGTAACAAGTAATTTCGAGCAAGCACGTCATGGCTCCTGCTTGCATCGGGTATTAGGGGCATTATCCTGCCTTTTCATGCGCCGGCGCATATCACAGAAGAGCTGCCTCCGGCGCTTAGCAAATTCTCGCCCAATGGCCGCCCATAAAACTGTCCGGAGCGCCTATTGTGCGCAAGATTTACACGCGCAGATCCCATCGGCGGCGCACGTTCTCCTGGACGTTAGGTTCCCTTCCTCCTTTTAACGAACGAGAAGAATCAGCGCACTCCGATGCGGCACAGACTTTCTCATATGTAGCACTTTGAAATCTTTCTCTTGTGAACATTTTTACGAATCTCTCTTTTTCGACGCGACCGTCGAAAACCCGTCGAGTTCATACAACAAATTCATTTTATTCTGTCTAGGAGTACCCCAGGGGTATTTATTTACTAACTTAATTTTTTTACTTAATGACTTACTGTGAAGGTCTCATTGCTTGTTGAACGTTCTCCTGGACGCCGAGGGGTCTTCATTCATCGCCAGCGAAAGAAGCAATAGCTGTAGATGGGGATCTAAGTTCAATATTGAAATTATAGTACACAGCATGTATGTACATACTTGGCAGCATTGAGAACGAGTATTATCGTATTGATGACGTCGCTTTTCCTCGCACTCCAGTGATACATCATTATTTATTACTTACGTGTTATTTAACGGCATAGCTTCTTCCTGTGCACATTAGTCTCCATAATAAACCACGTCAGAATAAATAGCTCACTACTAATTATTGATTATATGATTACAAATCGTACATACGATGATTTTTTCTTAAGTTGCGCATTTTATGCATATTTACTCATTAATTCATTTCATTGAATTATTTATTTAGCGCCAGAAAACAAGATACAATAACAATACTCTTCTGGATGCATTGCATCATTTCTCCGTTCATTTATTAATTGATTGAAGCGTCCATTAAACTGTAGAAAACGTGAATCAGAGTGCCCATGGAAGTACGGTTTCCTCCTTAGGTCGTGTGAGGAGTAATAGCTATCGACACGGAATCAACTTTTACATGTGCCGCAACTTGTAATATGACTTATCGTCAGCATGTATGCACTTTACTAATCGCAGTATCCTAAATATGTGACCATAAACTCGTGATTGTCATAGTTACGTTTTGATAAATTGTTTCTTTATTTTATAGATTTTTTATTTATCTTTGGAAACAATAATCAGCGTTTGCTGGATGCAATGTTTAATTTCTCCGCTAGAAGTATTTGATCCCACCTACGAGGAACCAACTTTTTCTTGAGTCTCAACAGGGAATCTTCCGTTTATAATTTGAATAATTGGTGCGTACTAGTACAGTTCTTCGTGGAAATTCAATTGGATTATAAGAAGGCTATGATACAGAAGATTACTGAATCAAAAATGGCTTGATCACTCAAAAAGTATACATTGGCATTACATTTGGAACGAGTGGTTAGATAGATACCCTTTTTTCGTGTACCTTTTTGGTATATTTTCTAACTTGTATTTGAATTTAATATGGAGATGAGCACGGTGGATAACATTTCCATTAAGGTCAAAATTCCTTATTTCCTTTGATAGGTTCATAAATAACTTTCCTTAACTGTTGTCTGTCCTTGTTCCCCCGCTGGCTCCCCTGTTACAGTCGCCCAATTTTTCGTGCTGCAGTTGCGTGCCGTCAATTCTTTCCTACCCTCCCTTCAGCCCCCATCAACTAAACCTCGCCCCTCCCCGCTCAGTTGGTCAGCACTCTGAGGCTTTCATTCAATACCCTTTCCCATCTCCTCCCCCACTCTACCCGCCCCTGCTAATCCCGCCCATTCCCCGCACTCCTCTGTCGCACCACGCCCCTCCCCTCCCTATCTGCCGTTCTTCCGTTCCTTCTCCCCTTCCCTTTCCTTCCTATTCTACTGTGCGACATTCCAACCCTCCCAGCCCCATTCCTCCTCATCCGGACCCTCTTCCCCATCCCATCTTCCGTGTCTTGTCCCGCCTCTCTTCGCACCCCGCAGCACCGCTACGCCTCTCTTCATCTCTTCCAACCCCGCCCCGCCCCGCCCCCTCCCCACCCGCGCCGCGCGCCCCAGTGGCCATCGGAGGAGCACGCCGGGTGCGGCCCTGACCTGCGCGCCTGCCTCGCCTGCCGCTGATCGCGCGTCCTACATTTCAGCGCAGGATGCGAAGGGGGAGAGGGCGCCGGGCCGAGAAATCGTTCCTCTCGGGCGGGGCGGCGCGGGGCGAGACGGCGCGGGGCGGGGCGGGGCGGCGCGGGGCGGGGCGGCGCGGGGCGGGGCGGGGCAGCGCGGGGCGGGGCGGCGCGGGGCGAGGCGGCGCGGGCCGGGGCGGCGCGAGGCGGGGCAGCGCGAGGCGGGGCGGCGCGGGGCGAGGCGGCGCGGGACGGGGCGGCGCGGCGCGGGGCGGGGCGGCGCGGGACGGGGCGGCGCGGGGCGGGGCGGCGCGAAGTGGGGCGGGTGGTTCTGGGATGGGGAGGGGCGGGGCGAGAGAAAGCAGGTCTACGTCCGAGTGGAGTGGAGTTCTGTGGAATGTTTGGAGGGGGAATGGCCGTAGGCTGTAGCAATACGGTTGGGGATCAGAAGAGAATAACGAAGGCTTGAACAATACTCGTTTCGGTTGGAATGATCGAACGAGAGAGAGGGAGGGACATAGAAGATGAGGGAGAAAGAAGAGAGCAGGCGAGTTGGGTAGTGAGCGGGGGAGGAGAGAGGTGAACATGGTAGCAGGGAAGGCGCAGGAAGGAGAGAGAAACGGGCTGGGAAATAAACGAGCAGGCAAGCGAGCTGACGAAGTGAGCGAGCGAAGAATTAAGAGGGCTGAAAAGTGAGCAGGTGGGAGGGGAATGAGCAGGAAAGGAAGGAAGGTATCGACCAGGAGGGTCAAGGGATAATGACGTGGAAGTAATAGTAACAGTGTCTTGCAAGGTGGGGAGAGGTTTTGTGACTGAGCTCAAAGAACAAGGTAAAGGTGCGGGACGTAAGAGGAATTGGATGAGCGAACGGAGAAGGGCTATAAGAAGAATGAGTGTGACGAAATGGATATGGTGCCCGGGAATCGCGGAGGTTCGATCGAAGTACGGACGGTCACAGTCAGCGCCCAAAATCCGCGGGAGAAAAGACAACGCGCATTCGATGATACGATAGGTTCAATCTTGGGTCCCGACGACACACGCTCGATTCAGCGGCCTTTCCTCTTCAATGAGAGAGAGATAGAGAGAGAGAGAGAGTGAGAGAGAGAGAGAGGGAGAGAGAGAAGGAGTAGGAATTCCCTAGCGAAGTGAGGCAATTGAAGCTAGAACACAAAGCTTCTGATTGTAACAAGGTCCTTTTTGTTCCCTACAATTCCGTGAACAAATAGAAGAGTACTAAGGATGACGTGTAAAATTATAACGTTGGATGGATGTTTGAGCTCAATTATTATCTTTAAAAGTGACAAATACCTTTTGAAAGAGAGAGAGAGTTATGAAATGTAAGTGAACACTAGGATGTGTTCTAGTTGTATCTAAAGACCGGTTTTTTGGAATCGTGGCCTTGGCCAACCACAATATGGGCTGTAATGCGGTGATTTCTTTATATGACAGCACATGTGTTCCCTAGCATTACCAACTCCTCTCCATCACAGCATTACCATCCCCTCGGCCACGAATTCAGATTGGGAAAGGTAAGAGGGAAGGGGAAAATAATGCGAAAGTAGGGGTTCTATTTCCATTGTGTAGTGCGATACTTCGGCATATCCCGTCATAACATGAAAATATATTAGGACGTTTTTGTTTAACGTATTGGACACAACAGCGACCCCGGGCGAAACCGCGATAAACCGACAACAACACAGTCACAGTATTGGTCTACTGGACAGCATCAGACGTCTGTAGTCTGCACTTGAATAATGTGGTTTTAATAATTAAATTTGTTCAAATAATAGGTCTCCCCGACCGCGATTCGAATCCGGGCGTGCTAGTTTACGCCCAGCTGCTCTAACCACTAAGCTACCGAGACAACTAATCCTTCGAACAGTTTTCACGATCGCAATTATCTTGTATTATATAATGTGCTTTTGTTTGCACCCCTCACCGCCTACCGTCGACATAGTTGCCCATCGTTGCATTGCAGAATTATCTGATAGGATCCACCCCGCGTGGGGAGGCAACGACGACGGAGATCAGACCGGTCGGGAGCTTAGAGCTTGTCCCGGCTGGGGCGGTGCCCCGCTGATGGGAGAGTCCTGGTTAGGGGGAAACCCCGCTTGCCGACGGTAGGTCGGCGCCGGATCTCACCATCCAGTCGCGGAAGATCACCACCACCTCTAGAAGAAAAACATGCACTTCATTTACGGGATTAATGACCTACGCTGTTGACGCGCCCGGAATCACTAATCAGCCAACCAACCAACCCAAACCAACCCAAACCAACCCAAACCAACCCAAACCAACCCAAACCAACCCAAACCAACCCAAACCAACCCAAACCAACCCAAACCAACCCAAACCAACCCAAACCAACCCAAACCAACCCAAACCAACCCAAACCAACCCAAACCAACCCAAACCAACCCAAACCCCAAACCAACCCAAACCAACCCAAACCAACCCAAACCAACCCAAACCAACCCAAACCAACCCAAACCAACCCAAACCAAACCAAACCAACCCAACCCACCAACCAAACTACCGCGACCGGACGGCGACCGGACGGCGGTGGCGGCGGCGTCGGTGGCAACGCGGGATGCACCAGCGCAGTCGGAGCGCGGAGGGGGGCGGGGTGGGGGAAGCGATCCGCCGAGCAGCAGCGCTGCGCCGCACTGCGCCACCTGCCTGCAAAAATATGGCGTGGGCGGGGGCAAGGATCGCGGCCGCCTGTAGATCTCTCCGCGCCGCAGGGCTAATCCCGCTGGGAGCGCGCCTTCGCTGTCTGCGCGACGCGGCTGGGGGAGGGGGAGGGGAACGAAGAGGTGGAACATTGCCGGAAGGAGGGGTGGAGATGGAGGCCTGGCCAAGATGAGGGCGAGGCCACGGTTTGGCCGAGTTAGAGGGCTTGATGGCATGGGGAAGACTACAAAGATGAGAAGCAGGAATGCAAAGATGAGAGCAAAGCTGAAAACGACAATGGAGGGTGGCGGGGTGGTGACGAAGCGGGGCGAGACGGGGCGATGACCGAGTGGAGCGGGGCGATGACGGAGCGGGACGGGGCGGTGACGGACCGAGGCGGGGCGGTGACAGACCGGGGTGGGGCGGTGACGGACTGGGGCGGGGCGGTGACGGATCGGGGCGGGGCGGTGACGGACCGGGGCGGAGCGGCGATGGACCGGGGCGGGGCGGCGACGGACCGGGGCGGGGTGGCGACGGACCGCGGCGGGGCGGCGACGAAGAGGGGCGGTGAAGGGGCGGTGTCAGGGGAAGGATTGGGGGTGTACTGGGAGGAGATAGGGCAGGGCGTGGGCACGGACGGAGTAAAGTTGAGGGTGAGGCCGGGGACGACACCAGAAGCAAGGTTGATCGTGAAACCGAGGGAACAGGGGGGAAAGGCAAGGTACGGGGAAGTGAAAGGGGTGGAACGGTTCGGAGCAGTAGGAAAGGGGATGCCAGACACTAAGAAAAAAAACTCTTGATTCGATGCAATATTTGATACCGATGCCAAGAAAGGAGCAAGGTTGATTTTCTCGAAAGCCAAGAACTGATAGTTTCGATATTGGTATATAATCATAATTTCCAATAAGATTAAGAGATGCGTTTCACTTTCTTTTCTAAACAACACTCGAGATTTTTTAAACGTCACTCTAGTTTGAATCGAGACTTGATCCGAAGGGCCGAATAGTGTATACCGACAAGTGGTATAGCTCTGAGCCACATTTCATAAAATGAAATTACACTTCAGGGACATTCAACGAATACGTCAAAAAATTATGGCTCCCCCTCCCCCAAAGGAGGAGCAAGGTCAGATCACCCAGGGAGATGCAGTCAAGAAGCCATTTTGAAATTGAAGGCAACAAACATAAGTTTATTGGTAACATCAAAAGCTTTGAGACAGGGAGCATGTTGTTAAATTCCACGCTAATGGTATGTGTGAAAGTCATCAGAATACATGCAGCATTAACAGGGTGTAATATTATACAAGTGAAAATCTTCGTATGTTGTTAAATAAATATAATTTCCAATATAGTAATTGTTTTATGGCTATAAACGTCTATACTATACGTTTATACAATAAAACGTCATACTAACAACAAAATATCAATTGTAGGAATGCTGATGAGGTGTGAATGACATTATTGAAGGATGAAATAATGTAAGTCATCTTTGTCAATTTAGATTTATTAAGAGACCTGGCTTTCGACGATTTTGCCGTCATCATCGGTATCACTATAAGTGGCGAAAGTCGGAAGACGGCAGATTTTTTGTCTACTATCGCAATTTTGAGAGCCGCATAAAAATAATGAGTTATCAGACAAGAGTGCGGGACCGAAGGAGCGACGAAACAGGAAGCGGCAGTGTAAGCGAGGAGTCGAACGCGCTTGTGGAAATATTCGTAGGCGTCTCGAAGCCGCACCAGAGGACTGGGGGAGTCCCCGGACCTTGGGGAACACCGCTGTTCTCGGAATCTGCCGCATGGTTAGCGCCGAATCCCCCTAGGGAACCACTTCGTGCCCGCAGCACACAGTGGGCGGGAAAGACACTCGAAGAGCACAAAGATTTTCTAAATGTTAAACCAAGATTCTAATAATAATATAAATATAACAAAACAAAACATTTAAGTGCATATATCTCGATTATCATTAACTTTCATCCCATGTTCATTATTATTATTATTATTATTATTATTATTATTATTATTATTATTATTGATTATTTTGTGTATGTAGAAACGACACCTGCTGTGGTAATTAATCGTAGGTGTAGTGCACGCTGTATTCATGGAGTTGACGGTATTCCTCCTCCGCTGAAACATTACATTCAGTGCCGACCTACACCTCAGCTTACGGGATTCCCCCTCTCCAAGGTATTTCTACCAGCGGTCACCGCCTTAGCTGGTCCACGCTTTAAGCTCCCAACTGGTCTCTCGCAATGTGTGATCGTGTAGTGTATGAAAGTATGTGTGTGTAAGGAACATGGATAAAGAAGTAAAGATCGTCTTCCAGTAAGCTACTATACCGGCATTCGCCTGGTATTTGGGGGCACCACGGAAAAATCCCGATCAGGTTGGCGGGTCGCTACAACTTTCTTCCACACAATGGTTGAATTCGACCTAGTTTCTAGCGTGTGTCGAAAATTCACCAGCGTCGGGACTCAAACCCTGTGATCTCTCAGTCAGTGACACTTCCACGGCTGTTGCCCTGAACCATCTCAGTTGATCTTTTTTCTACGAATCGGCCATTATCGGACCACGTAATACGTGCATCCTACCGGGGCTCGAACTGAAATATCGGGGTAGGTGCACGTTATATTCTGTAGGGAGGGAGGGAATCTTGCAATTCAATGCAGATGCCATTTTTAGACCCTGGATTTATACCCTGGCCCTGAGGGATGGGGTGAAGTTATGATTATGGTGGATGATGAAATACACGTACACAAGCATAGAAAGACACACAACAATGCCCAATGTGGGTCTCAAACCCCTGAACCTCTGGTCCGAGACCGCTACTGCACTACTGCCTTAACGATCGCAGCCATCTGGTCGGCATTATTATCATCATAATCATCATTATTATCATCATCGTCGTCGTCGTCATTATCGTCATCATTATCATCATCATTACTATCATTACTATGATTATTAGAATTATCATTATCATAATTATCATTATCATCATTATCATCATTATCATCATTATCATCATTATCATCATTTTATTATTATTATTATTATTATTATTATTATTATTATTATTATTATTATTATTATTATTATTATTATTATTATAAGAATGATTTCGAACCTACGGGAAAATTTTAGGATTCAAAGACTAGAAAATTTAGAACGTCTGAACTCCAATAATCTCACACTCCATCTCAGAAGACTGGTTCATTACGTTGAGTTGACCCGCATTGATCGCATTTTGCCCCGCAATCGGGGCCACTGTGCGGCGCGCGTCTCCGCGAGAAGGGGGGAGGTGTGAAGGGAGAGCAGGGAGTGCGGGAGCCGAATGTAATCCCGCGAACGCCCCACTCGACACTTTTGCGCGCGGTGGACTGCGGGCGAAAACATTACGCGAATTATCTGCCTCCCGGGGATCGAAAAAACGCATCGTATTTTACGTGATGACTAGGGAGCGGATTTTGATGACCTAAAACTGATCAATAAAATGTTCTTAAAGGGTTTTTAAAATACCCTAAAACCAAAGAAAAATGATGTAAAAATGTGATCAATACCCGTGCAGATGAACAACTTAAGCTGTTGGATATGTTACTGATGTAATCGAGGCTGTTCCTATTTGTTCAAGTGAATGCAGGTTTCAAATTTTTGGTTTGGACTGTTCTTTACCAGAAAATCTGTCTTTAGTTATCCCGAAATCAGCTGAACTGCCAGTGACGCTGACAGTTGCCACAGGAACCTCAGATTACATACTCATTACAACTTCTGAGTGATGAAATCTAATAGGCTACCAGGTATAAGTACTCATAAATTCTGTAGAGAACATTTGTTGCATCTCGTAACTATTATTTGAAGCAAGTACCATTAAAATTACATTAACAATGACGGAAAAGGAAAAAATGACTTAGCCGAAATCGATAAAAATGCCAAAAAAAGTGACGTATAAAAATGGGCCATTTTCTTTTGTCATAACATAAAATGAATTTCTATGCTAAAAGGCATTTTCTAAAGTGAAAAGAAAAAGTGACATTTCATTAAAATCAGCCCCCTAGTGTTGACATTACCTGCAGGAATTTATTTTCAACCTTTTTTTTTCGATGTCTTTACTGTAATTGAAAGGCATGCCTTCCATTCGTATCCTTTTCTTAGTGAGAAAAAACCGGGACCAAAGATGCAAGGAGCAAACAACGTATGTCTGTACAAGAATGACGAGAACAATAAATTAGTACTCAACTAAAGAAAATAGAGCATTGCGTAGGTTTAAGAAATAGTGGCAGTGTGCCTCATATCGAGACATTTCCTCCTCTTCATCTGATAACTGAACAATTACTCAGATGTTTCAAAAGTGCGTCATTTAACGATTTACAATTGAATGAACCTGTACAGAAAACATACAAGTCACAAGAATCAATTAGGTTGAAAAATGGCTTGAAACTTAATTACATATCTTAAAATTTCCAGTAGCAAGAACTCATTCCGAAAATTAGATGTGTGAGTTGTGTCTGTATAAACGTTTTAAAAGTTTTACATGGAAATGCTAATGCTACATGGAAAAAAAATTCATGTCGTTCAGTATTAAGTCTCGAAGAATAAAGAAATAAGGGAAGTTTACACATTCTAGAACAATGCAATAACTATTCACTGTGAATTCAGGGTTCAACACCTTTCTGAAAATGTTAACGAAATGTACTAAATTCAGCAAGCTCTGTACATATATGCTGTACGAAAATATGGCAAAGAAATTCTACTGATCATCTTACCTTGAAAACATAATCCACTACACAATTATAAAAAATGTTTTTTTTGTTAAAGAACATGTTTCGGAAGATTGTTAGACATTGCGTTTGGCATACACTATTTCTGTATTTAAAAACACTTTTCGAACTATAGAAAGCTCGCTATATTTGCTCACCTAACAACAACCTTACAGACACTTGATTTCTCGAAGATGAAAATTCAAATGCTTTTAGTAGATACAATCCATTGCATCTTATTCAATACATTATAACTCTCACATTGAAATAATGATCAAATGACGGTAGATAAACGTCCATTCATTAATTTTATGATTTAATTAGTGTTTATACCATAGTAGTGTTTATACCATAGTAGTGTTTATACCATAGTAGTGTTTATACCATAGTAGTGTTTATACCATAGTAGTGTTTATACCATAAAACTGGTCAATAATAGCAAGAGCAATAATAACAACCCCTAGAGCCCACTACATTTCATTTGAAGCACAAATCACACAATTTAGTTGAGCGGAAATCTCAACCTTGTAAAAGAAATCCCTTGGTGTTTTAATTCTTTTTAATTTCCTGAATGGCGGAGGTTTAGTGCATCGGAAATACTATACATTTAAAAGCACTTGGTTCTGAGTGACCAAAAACAGCCAAGAAAAAAGTTCATAAATTTTCCTTAAAGTGTTGAAAATGTCTTATGAACTTTATGAAAAGTATCTCCTAAAATTAAAATATATTAACAATCTCGGAAACAACACAACTAAATCTTATTCCGGATATATTTCAAAGTTTTAGTTCAAAACTTCTAATGTGACTTATTCCTAACACATCTATCTACCCACCCATGTATACTACAAATCTACTTTCGGGTACAAAGTTGCGTGTGTATTCTCTCCACATGTACCAATCTTAACTGTCTTTGGTACAGCACTAGTAGACCCTAATCCAGACGTGTGTGTAAAGCTGAAGAGTATTACAGTAGAAAAGAAACTTTTTTAAATTATACTTTATTTTGCAAATATGTTTGTGAACAATCATTTGACAAAATTACATAAATTTGGTTAAACTAGTACTTGAGTGGAGTAATGTCCATTGACCGTATTCCACTAATGTTACATTATTTATAGTTAGCCAAACAAGGCAGTTACGATGTGAATGATTGACTCTAAAAGTTATTTTTCCATTGTAATTCACTTCCTTGGAAGCCAGTAATGCCGCACAAGCAGAACACACAAATAAAAAAATAACCACGCCTTAAAGTTTAATACATCGCGTTTTGTTTACGAACGCATTAATTGTTAAGAAGACAATGGAACGAATAACAAGCAAGTCGTTCAGTGCGCTTGTACCAGTAAGGTGTGATATTAGAGCTTAAACGGAAAATAAATTAGTCAACACGCTCTTTTACGTTCGTATTTTTAATATTAGAAATAAAAAGTAAAAGAATTAAAATTTTCCAGAATGGAATCCTGTAAGTAACTAAGTTCATATGTGATTTATTATTATTATTATTATCATTATCATTATCATTATTATTACTATTATTATTATTACTACTACTACTATTATTATTATTACTACTATTATTATTATTATTATTATTACTATTACTATTATTATTACCATTATTATTTTTCTTATTCTTACATAATAATGATAAACTTTAGCATGTTATAACGTGACTTCTGTAATATTTCCCCATGCCTTCCCCTTATTAAAAACAGGAAAACATTTTTTACCTGTTCGTCAAGAATTCCTCAGCAAAAATGTTCACTTGTTTTTGATGCTTTGAATCATTATAGTAAAATCAACATAATAGAATTGTGACGCAATTCACAATACGGAGAAAGTCCCTCGTTAGATTGCAAATGATTTACAAAAGGTCCTGCAAGGTTTTTCAAGCTGCGCTTAACTGCAGTGAAGCTAATATTATTTTCAATTATTGAGCATTGTTGTCATTTCGGATATAAGTTGTGATTTCTAGATCATAAGACGATCATATTGTCCTTCTTTGCATTACGTTTCTTCCCATGAATAATCTAGCACGCCAAACTAATTTGCTATAGTACTTCCCATTCATATATCAAAGCACTACATCGCATTCTACTTACCACATCACCCAGATCGCAAGGCCCTAGAATGAAAAGACCTTCAGGGAATATACGAGGCTTCTCACACCAACTCTGAGGGTTTTTTCAACACTCCGAGTCTTTCTCATGTGCAAAAATGAAAAGAGGTTCCCAAAGCTCACACACGGTCGACTTGCACTGAAGTTGTTCTCGTACCCTGTGATGCTACAAAAAACAATCTCCTGCACCAAAAAGCATTCTGAAGAGATTTACACCCCGCTTTTGCTTTTTTATTCCCTTTCTCCTGTCATACTGAATGCGCTTTCGCCAAGTTTCTCAAAAAGAGGGAAAACAACGAACCACAAAGTTTGTGGAAGGCTGCAGAGAAAATAGAAGTAAAACACACCGTGCGGAGGACACTAAAGAAAATTTTCATACCTACCGAGAAATAAAATTGTAAATTAGAGAAAATTAGTCAGCGGTGCCTCGGCAGCAACTTTTGTTCTGCGTTCTGTTGGCGCCCTTGCCTCTGCTGGCCACCAGAGGCCGCTGGCTGAAACGTGTTTAATTTAGAGCGACGTCGAGCTGGTCCGCAGTTTTTCATCTAGCTCCGACCTGTAGTTTCCTCTCCACCTCCATCCTTACTCCTCAGCTAACTTACTCGCTCTTGAGTCAAATGACGAATGCTCGTACTCTACTTCGATAGTTTTGTTATATTCTTTACAAGTATGTTGATTGTGTGTTAGAAAAAATTCTGTTATTTTCAGTATCATAATTTTTAAGACAATCAGTTGAATATTTTAAAAAAATAATCAGTAAATTGTGTTTTATATAAATACACAAGTTATTCTATAAAATAGAATTTACTGATTTTTTTAAAAATATTTAACTGAGTGTCGTAAAGTTTAAGATACTGAAAATCAACACAATTAGACTGTTTTGCTTTTCCTATCTTCTTCTTTCTTCTGTTCCTTCGCTTCTTCCTTCTCTTTCTCCCTCATCTCATCCTACTTGGCTAACTCCTTCACCTTCTTCTCTTTCTCCTCCTCCACCAACATCTTCGTATCCTCCTCCTCATCATTCTCCACTTTCTTCTATATAAATAAATTTATCTTCAGCCATCCTCCTCCTTCTCCTATGTAGAAACTTAATTTTATTAGGTACTATACTTCTTTCCACTTATCCGTTCTGTGAATAGAATTCAATGACGTACTGATATAACCCGCACTCGTCGCTATTATTTAAGTCTTCTCTTCGTTTTTCTTTCGCTCTTAATAAAAAATTTCGCCACCGCCGTTACCACCACCAACATTGCTCAGTGTCCTTGTATTAAGAGACTGTAAAATAAATTAGAAACAAGAATTCTTTCCCTACGTGGAAATCTACAATGATGCACGAAAAATGCAAAAGAGCAGTGCAAACATTCGCAATTATTTAATATTTAACTGCTGTTTCATAACAGTTTTTAGCTCGGGAGATCACAAACTATTTTACTTTCCCGATACAACAAATATATTCTCATTCTTGTATAAAATATTTTATTGCACTTATTTTACACTTCGCACTATCTTAATTCTTCAAGTAATACAACTAGCTAATACCTTTTTTCAAGCATACTTCGGCACATTGAAGATATGCGTTTACTTCTTTTAAGAGGATGAATGAGACGAAGAGAGCACAAAGCCTTTTCAATAAGCCCATGAAAGAGACGAAGCCGTCTATGTCTGGTACTATTCTCTCAATTCCTTTGTTGCTCGGAGACTAATAGACCGCATGCGACATTGAATTTAGATCCAAATCAAAAGTTACTACCGAGAAATATGAGTGCTTTTAGGTTCATCCTGGAATGGCTTCTGCTTTGTCTGTTCTTTTCTCCTACTCTCTCTCTCTCTCTCTCTCTCTCTCTCTCTCTCTCTCTCTCTCTCTCTCTCTCTCTCTCTCTCTCTCTCTCTACTTACCATTTTCGCCGTCTCTCCTTTTGTCACTCCAACTCTCTCTTTCGCTCATTATTTTTCTCTCTCTCCTTGTCTGATGACATCATAGCCAAAGTCCCGCTGGGGCTTGTCATCCACCTGCTTTCAGATCGGCTAGATTCTTCCTAAATCGAAGAATGTAGACTTATAGAGATGAACCCATCGCCCGGCCATCACAATAGGAATACGAGAAAGAAAGGATGAGAAGTTAGAAAGAGGAATATGAAAAAATGGTTTAGGAAAGTATTTTGCACACCATGGAGACGGAAGTGTGGTAAGCCAAGAACCCTGAAATTAGATTTTAATGATAAAATCAGCTTCTAGCGTAGGAATATGGCATCGTTTTCAGACTCGGAAGTCAAAGAATACGCGCTGTTAGGACAACGGATCAACAAGGGTTAATATTCCATGCTTGATGTCATAACGTTGTGCAAATGGACACGGCCCCGAATACATTATGTGCAGAAGGCTGAAGAGGACATTGGATGGTTGTGATCGTCAGAAAAGACGCATGGATTTTGTCTCTAAAAGATTTTCGCCGCGAGCACACGTAAGCGGTTGGTGGGGTGCGATCGGATTTTTAACAGACTGGGTATTTGATAGTAAGTTGGGAATTGTTTAGTTTGAAATTTGAGAGATTGGTCTCGTGTAAATTGTGATATTAAATTTTAATTTGAAATTTTCATTAATATAATGGTTGGAAGTTGGAATTAAACACACTCCATGTTTCGAGGAGATATACATTAGGGTAGCTTCGCAGATGGAAGAATTTTCCAATAATTATATGAATTTAGTCAGTCGCGAGTGTTTCATACGAAACACAGATAGGGAAAGTCAAGACCGCTTATTAAATTTGTGGGAATATTAAGTCCAATTGTAGCAATCGTTGAGGACATTCCAAAACATTTTTTTAAATTAAGTGAAGGACGCAATAATTGGTACACCAAGGACAAAACTCTACTATTCATCCGAGAAGCCACCGATCAAGATTACGAACGTAAGCTTACGAACTATAATCAAAGCCGTACGGTGCTTTTAATGTTTCAAAGTAAAAACTAATTCTCATGAGAAGGAAAGAACAGTAATATATTCAGGAATAAATGTTAAATTTTTATTGTTGAAAAAGGCTGATAATTTATATAGTAGTTGCCATCAATCTAATAATTAATTCCAATCAATAGAACTTCCAGGAATCGTGATTCTGTAGAGAATCACACGTTCACATGCAACAGGTAAGGTGGTTGAGTTGAAAAGTAAAATTTAATAAATTATATTACAATCAATAGAAGGTCTAGACAAAAATATTACTGAAGACTTTGAAGGCGATGGTCTGAACACAGGCAAAACGAGCTAATAAAAAAAGAAGACAACTTCCTATTCAAGCACGGTCCCTGGCCCACTGTTTTGTACTCGGCGCACTCTGTCCCTCCTTTCCGATCCGCTCCGACCAGTCAACCCGATAGATCAATCCATCGATTAATTAGTGATACCTCGTGCATCAAAAGGAAGTTTATTAGTCCCGTAAGTGTAGCGCATGTTCCCCGGGAGGTGGACGTGATCTTTCCCCGCTGAATGGTGAGATCCGTTGTAATCAAAGTTGGTTTTCTTAACTACCTTAACCTTCACTTTATGTATGTACAATATTACGTCCTACATTTCGTATTTAATAGAGGTAGCCATCATTGGTTTATAAAATGAACAACAGTCACTTTATATGTCATTTATTAATAATAATTTTTCACACAGCGTTTCGGGAACTCCTTTTCCTCATTATCAGGTGTAAGCTAAAATAATAATATAATTACATTGTAATACCTTCATTTGTTATATATAACTGTCCAAAAATTTTCAATTAATCAAATTATCTAAAATAATATTTAAAAATTTAATTTACCAATTTTTGAAATTGTCTTTGTCTAATTTTACCTGTGAAATATAGTAATTCTATCATTAAAATATATTAAATATATAACCTATCTCTTTTCCATTTTACAGTTACGTATATTATTTTTTGTACAAAAACATAAATATAAGGCTCACCTTCGAGTTCTTAGCATTGATCTATCGTATGTCATATTTCTGTCTCTTCTCGCTCTTATTCTTTTTGAATGTCTGAGGGAGACCGTTGTTTGTCCACCACATTGTAAAATGAGATCGGCCACGTCTGTTTTATTACTAGGAGGACAAGGGGTGACGGTCGATTCTCAGAGCTTCTATAATTTCGTACTTTACAAGAACTTTTATATTTTTCATAGTTTCATCATCCGGTATTACAGGGAGTAGTAGGCAAAAAACTGTCTTATTACAGGGAGTTGCCAGGCATCGCAACGTCCCGGTCTTAGAGGAGCAGATTCGAACGCCCAGCGCCTACCTTAAATGTACTACTCCAGCATCCGAGGTAGCCATTTTCGAGAATTCTCTTATAGATAATCTGCCGAGACAAATTTTTAGCTGGTGTCAAAAGCACGAAATAGTTGCGATATGACTTAAGGTCTCGAAATATTCAATATACGATATTCAAATATTTATCAGACAACAGACGATATTTAAATACCGACCTCCTTCAAAGGCATGTTACATCACGAGTTGAGCGGCTTCTCACACTTGGTCTTGATCCAGTCTTGCTAGATCATAAGGAGTAGGGTCAGCGCATCGCTTGACCATAAGAGTTTGATAAGAAGGATGGCACCCACAATATACCCCAGTTTTAAGGTATTGCTCCAGCATCAACCTGAAACTGCTGGAATAATTCACGAAAGAGTTCCAAAAATTCTCATCTAGACAGCGGTCTGCTACGTGCCTGGAGTCAAGCATCTTCAACTGGGACCGGAACCTAGGACCACCCGGTCAACAAAGCTTCACTTGTGCAACTAAATACGGCGAGGCGTCTTCAATTTTATCATGCTATTCAAACATCGTCGATGCACACAAAATGTCACCGATCTAATTGTCATTTTGCTCACGATTTTAACCAGAGTGAAGACTATTTCACCGCCAAAGACAAATATATCGAACTGACTATGAAATTTTCCTACAAAATATTTCTCGTTACTATAAGTTTCTGTACTCTCTATTGGCCGCCCTAAGTAGTACAATCATTTCTTCTGGCACGGAAGCAATTTAACAGTTTTATTTATTGCATGCACTGCGAAATAATCCATGGTAATTTCTCCGGATTTAGAAGTAGAGCGAGCCAAGAGCCTGCCTCAATACGATTCAGGAAGGCATTAAATCGAACTGGGCTTACGGGTTTCCTTGGTACGGCAACAAAGGACGCACGCAAGCAGTACGAAGTAAGCTCCACGTACGGCGAGACGTGCTACGCGCTGTACCCTAGGTGTTGGCTACAGTGTTATATGGTAGCCGGTAGAGGGGTGTGTGAAAAGGTGTAAAAGCAACCGAGAGCTACTTACACAAATGGATTATAACGGAGAAATTGTTTCCTCTATAGTGCCCACGTGGCAGCGAACCCCGCTTAAGGTGACGAGTGACGTCACGCAGGAGTATGCATACATTGTGGGTTTTTTTTCTAGGGCTTTTATCCAGCCAACAGCCGGTTACCCTACTCCCGATGGAACGCATATTCGACCATACACTAGACCAACACACTTGCGGGCTCCTCTGATCTGAGGTCAGCAGAACGCGAGGCCCTCCGCGACAACATATACAAAGTCAAGGGACAAACAACCATGCCCAAGGCGGGACTCGAACGCGCGACCCTTCGCACCGAAGCGCTGAGTCGGTACTCGCTCTTAGCCACTTCGGCCATCCAGGTCGGCTGCATAGGGGTGATCTACATAATTCTCCTCCGTCGGTTATCTTTATAGACGGCAGGCAGACCCAGCACGGAATTCGATGATAGAACGTCCTTGAAGTTTGCTTTAGAATTGCGTTGGTTAGATCGTGCCTTGGCTACGTGTACTTGATTATTCTCCTGGCATTGGTTCTCGAGATACACAAACTTACTTCTTCTTATGGAATATTGGTAAGCCAAATTGAAACTTGAAAGTACTCGGTCATGTGCTTCGAAAATTATTACTCTTTTTATGAAAACTTGTCGAGTTCTTGCAGTGCTGATATTGATATTAAGGAAAATAAGGAAACTTAAATTAGACAACTCGTATTGTTTCAACATTATTTTTAACATAACTCAAAAATGACGATTATTAAGATGTTCAGTTTTTCGTGCACCGACGGCATAAAGCAACTCGCAAATGCCGCGGGCGAGGGGCGGGGAGAGGGCGGAGGCGAGGGCGGGGCGAGGGCGGGGCGAGGGGGGTGCGAGGGCGGACGAGGCGGGGCGAAAGTGGGGGCGAGGGGCGGGCGAGGAGTGGGGCGAGGGCGGGGGCGAGGGTGGCGAGTGAGTGGGGCGGAGTGGGGGCGAGGGCGGGGCGAGGCGGGGCAAGGGCAAGGGCAAGGGGGGCAGGTCAGGGCAGGGCAAGGCAGGGCAGAGCAGGGCAGGGCAGAGTAGGGCAGGGCAGGGGCAGGGCAAGGGCAGGAGCAGGGCAAAAAAGGGCAAGGGCATGACAAGGGCAGGGCAGGACAAGAACAGGGCAGGGCAAGACAAAGGACAGGGAAGGGCAGGGAAGAAGTGGGGAGTGGGCGGGGAGAGGGGCGGAGAGGGAGAGGGCGGGGAGAGGGGCGAGTCAGGGCGAGGGCGGGGCAGGGCAAGATGGCGGGGAGGGGCAGGGCGAGGGCGGAGCGGGGAGAGGGCGGAGGTGAGAAAGGGCGAAGAAAGGGCGAGGGAGGGCGGGAGAGGGCGGGGAGGCGGGAGAGGGGCGGAGGAGGGCGAGGAGGAGGGAGAGGGTGGGAGGCGTGGGGAGGGCGGGGAGGGCGGGGGAGGGCGAGGGAGGGCGGGGAGGGCGAGGGAGGGGGGCGGGGAGGCGGGGGAGGGGGCGGGGGAGGGCAGGGGAGGGGAGGGCGAGGAGGCGGGAGGGCGAGGGAGGGCGAGGGAGGGCGAGGGAGGGCGAGGGAGGGCGAGGGAGGGTGAGGGAGGGCGAGGGAGGGCGAGGGAGGGTCGTGGGCGGGACGGAGCGATGGCGGGGCGGGGCTGGGCGAGGCGGGACGAGGACGTGCGAAAGTGGAGCGGGGGAGAGGGCGATGGAGACGGCGGGTGCGGGGTGGGGCGGGTCGGAGACGGGGTGGGAACGGGGTGGGAGCGGGCAGAGAAGTGGGAGGGGGCAGGCCGGGGCGGTGTCTGCGCGACGCAGGGCGAGGCACCCTCTGAAGCGGCGCGGTCTTGGGAGAGGCGATGCGTGACCTGAACGAAACATATTTTTAAACCCACCGTTGCCCCGGAGTCTCCTTCCATCGTCACAAAGAAGCGACGCCAGCGACGTCTCCAGACAAGCCAACAGGGGACACGCGGAAAGACTAGTATGATGGTGTCGGTAAATGTCGGTAAATGAGGGTGCTGGTGTCGGCAAATGACGGTGCCGGTGTCGGCAAATGAGAGTGCCGGTGTCGGCAAATGAGGGTGCCGGTGTCGGCAAATGAGGGTGCCGGTGTCGGCAAATGACGGTGCCGGTGTCGGCAAATGAGGGTGCCCGTGTCGGCAAATGACGGTGCCGGTGTCGGCAAATGACGATGATGCTACCGACAAATGTAGACGACGATGCTCACGACAAACTGCGACGTCGATGCTAATGACAGACCATGACTACAATGGTGCTCAAAACGCAGGATGAAGATGTTCACGAAATACGCCGATGATTCTCACAACAAACGACCAAGTCACTTGCGCGAACGGAAGTCAGATTATTGTTCCGTCTGTTTTCGAGTTTTCATTTGTTCCTAGAAGTTATTCATTCTGTAAATCTGTCAATGTTCAGGTTTCCAGCGAAGTTTAGCTACTACGTTTTGTCTAAGGAGAGTGAGGATTTGGAGCTCTCTTCCAAATTATTTTATCATTCTGGATCGACATTGAGTTTAAAGTGACGAGAGTAACTGAAGAGAGGGCTTCGCAAATCTCGACAAGTTTCAAGAGCTCTCCGATACTGAATCTTAATTCCTTCTTTCAGATAGTGTACATCACGTTTAAAAATGTTTGAAACAATGATCTTATTTCGAATTTGTAAATTTATTTCAGAAGACGAACAAATTGTTGTTAATGTAATTTTACTTCTTAAAAGAACAAACCTTTTACAGTTAAAATCGGATTTAAAATCTTAAAACAATGTAACTACAATGAAGGTAAGTGTGAAAATAATATCAACAACCAACGTGTCCGAGATACTTCAAAAATAATATATTTTGTTTACATACTTCAATGTTCTATAGTTGCTATTGTTAATCATAAAAATCATTACTATCAAATATTTTCCGTCTTTTTGAAGAGTGAGTAGAATCATTTTAATCATGAGAATACATTTCGTCCGTTACATTTATCCCAGGAAGATGTTAAGAGCACAAGTGTGCGTAGAGCGCATTTCTTAGTGGAACTCCTTCATTTTCTTCACACTTGTAAAATAAACAAAAAAGCGTTCTCAAACTGGAATTCGCCATGACACGAATATCTCCCGCATCTTGAGAGATAGATGCGAAATAATCTCGTTCCAAAGTCGGATTCACGGCGGGGATATGTGGTGTTTGAAAGTCCTCACCAAGTTTTCCACCACTGCATCGTGATACCTCGGGGCTGTTGACTCGCCCTCTCCCGATTTTCTCTCCTACCTTTGCCGGTTCTTTCCCGGATTTCTCGCCCCCACTATCACCACTTCTCGCCCCCACCACCACCACTTCTCGCCCCCACCACCACCACTTCTCGCCCCCACACCACAACTTCTCGCCCACACACCACAACTTCTCGCCAACACACCACAACTTCTCACCCACACACCACAACTTCTCGCCCACACACCACAACTTCTCGCCCACACACCACAACTTCTCGCCCACACACCACAAATTCTCTCCCACCCACCACAACTTCTCGCCTACACACCACCACTTCTCGCCCACACACCACAACTTCTCGCCCACCCACCACCACTTCTCACCCACCCACCACCACTTCTCGTCCACCCACCACCACTCCTCGCCCGCCCACCACCACTTCTCGCCCACCACTTCTCATCCTGATACTATCCAGTTCGCCCCCTGTTCCCACTCGGAACACGTCATGCTCCCTTCTGTCCGGTCCTCCTGCTCTCGCCCAACCACGCCCATTCTTCTCTTTAACGCCCACCCATCCCACCCACGCGTTCTTCTCATGCGTTCTCGCATTCCGCACCCTCTTGGCCCCGACCTTTCCGACGGCGCCCCTAGCAGTCGAAGGAACTCCGCGAAACCCAACTCGAAATAACCTCACCTCGAAGTCGCATTAGTGGCGGGGATATGTAGAAGTTGAAAGTCCTCTCGCAACTCCGCCACCAGCGCAGCGTGTGATCGCTCGAGGCGGTCCACCCACCCGCCCCGCCTGTCCTCACCCGTCCTCACACTCCCCGTCCGCCTCGCAACGTGCGCTCGCGAACGCAGGTACTTTTGAGTGGCGCCAAGTGGATTCCTGAGACCTCGGGAATTCAATTCGCGGCTCCTTTTCTATGAGCTCGAAACTTGGAATTCTCTGCGGAAAGCGAAGTTCGCCCAGGCGAGACGCACACAGAATGTTTGCTGAAAGCCATCGGACGCCTCGGAAAGAATATTTTATGTCCGAATTTATACATGAATAAAAAGTTGATTGTAATAGGAAATGGATCAATATTCCGTTCTGTGTGACTTCCAACAAGTGTGCAACATATGATCAGTCGGTGAGGAGACGTTCCAAGACTCTCGGAATCGACTGTCGAGAGAAAACGCTTCTCCATGTAGCTGTAGTTGAATAACGTGTATGTTCTTTGCTTTAACTACGTTGTGTTAACTATGTAGGGCTACTGACACAAAGCTGTCACAAATATTAGTACAGTAAACCCTCATTAACATGAATTCCAAGGGACCGAAATAGTCACACACATTCGACACACATTGGACATTCATTGGGTAGATGGGACACTCATTGGGGCATTCATTGGGTAAATAACCATTTTTGGCGCATGTTTTATCCAAAGAATAAAATAATCCGATAATTTTATCCGAAGAATAAAATTGGATTAGTGCTCTCTTAATAAAAATAAAGTCTAAAATTGTAAGTTTTATTTAGAAACTAACTCATTTAATTCGGAATTGAAGAACATTTTCTGCACTTTTGCCTGATGTAAAAATTTCCTTCTTTGATTTTCATGTTATTTCGAGTATTTCATCAATCCACAAAGTTGAATTTATTTCATTAAAAATGGAAATTCATTATTTTTAAAAAAGTATAATTACACACAGGAATACCAGAAACGTGAATTTTGATGAAATAAAGTATGTATCGATGATTAACAACGTTGGATGCATAGAATTGGACAAAGCATTTATTTCCAATTTTTTTAAAACTCCGTTTACTTCCTCAAGTCACTCGCAGGACAAAAACCTGTGTTGATGAAAATGAAACAGACATTTCTTAAGTGCCACTGTTTCAATTTCCTGTGAAGAACTTAGACGTTGACGCTTAATGTGCACTCAGAGCATCCGGGCACCATCGGAATTACTTTCCTGGGCTTCGGCCGGTTCGCGGACGCCATCCGTCAGCCTCCACAGTCACCAATATCACCGTCACTTTCATCTATCTCTCCATTTCGCCACCCTTCTTCTCCACCGTCACCTGCACTGTAGCTGCTCCGTCTATCGCCCACTCCCTACAAAACGTATCTACCTAAGTCCTCGTCACGGCACTGCCACCGTTCACCTCGCATCACCGCCTGCGCCTACACCCCTCACCGCCGGCACGATCCCGACCCTTGAAACACCACACCACAACACAACCCCCACACACCCCACCCCACCACACACCACACCCCACCACACCACCACACACACCACACATCACACCACACACACACACACACATACACACACACCACACCACGCATCACACCACACACACCACGCATCTCACCACACGCACCACGCATCACACCACACACACCACGCACACACACACACACCCACACACACACACACACCACAAACACACACACACCACACACACACCACACACACACACACCACACACACACTACACATCACACACACACACACTACACATCACACCACACACACACACTACACACCACACACACACACTACACATCACACCACACACACACACCACATCACACCATACACACATTACACATCACACCACACACACACACACTACACATCACACCACACACACACCACACTACACATCACACTACACTACACATCACACTACACATCACACACACTCACACATCACACCACACTACACATCACACATCACACCACACTACACATCACACATCACACCACACCACACTATACGATACGATACGATACGATACGATATGAGCCCGACACACACTCTGTATAGAAACAGCCGCTTCTGTCTCAGTCTCTCGCTTCCTTCCCCATTTCCAACTGCATTCATCGCCACGACCAGCCTCCCCCTACAGACACTCGCATGCATATTGCCGCCGCCCCGAGGACGTCGCCTGCGGGAATGCCGTCGCATTGTGGAGGCGCGCATTAGTCTGCATAAAGAACTCCATCAGCTGCCGCCACAACGCTGCCAATGCGCTGGGGCAGGGCGCCGGGCTCCAATGCGGACAACGTACGTGTCCATAAGCAAGAGGGAATGGGGACACGAGGTCTGAAATGCTGCAGGTACGCGCACGATACAATTGTTGAATAATACGAGATACACAATCCCTTTTCAATTTCAAAAGGGCTTCTTTCTAAGACTGGCACTCTCACTTCAACTGGCGATGAGACATGAAATCATTGACGTACGGATTTTTTAGTTTCTAGTTCTATGTTTCATACAAGAGGGAAGTTGGTCGAGAATCATACGAAACTTGTACATACACATACGAAAAGTTTGAAAAATTCAATGGTTTGAAAGTTACAATGAATATCGTAAGTGCTCCGATTTTATAAGCGTAATTCGCTGTATTCCACCAACAAATTAAAGAAATAATTTGGAACTATCTTATAGAAAATTTCAAAAAATTTGTAGAGATCTTTAATTGCTCCAAAATATATAAAGTCTGTTTCGGAGGATCGCGTCATTACTCAGTTTGATTGAGAAATATTTATTCACAACTAGACAAATGGACCAACAGACCACTCCCGCTCTCTCTTGTCGCCATTGCCCTCGTCGTTGCCCTCGTCATCGTCATCGTCATCATTGCCAGCATCGTCATCGTCATTGCCCTCGTAATCGCCATCGCCCTCGTCGTCGCCATCGTCATCGCCATCGTCCTCATCATCGTCATCGCCATCGCCATCATCATCATCGCCATTGCCCTCGTCGTCGCCATCGCCATCGCCATCGTCATCGCCATCGCCATCGCTATCGTCATCACCGTCGCCCTCGTCATCGCCATTGCCCTCGTCATTGCCATTGCCCTCGCCCCGAGGGAGGGCGATCGATCGCTGGCCACCCCTTGCAAAGGCCACCCGCGGTGCGCGTCTGTAAGGCGGCGATGCATCCGTGGCCCATCTAGAACTGGCCCCGCAAAGCGAAATAGACAAGTTCCACGTTGTTGTTGTTGTTGTTGTTGTTGTTGTTGTTGTTGTCGTCATCATTATTCCTCTAAATCTGTTATGGGTCGGTTGATTACAAAGTCTACTCCGGGTTGCGACCAGCTTCCTAAGGAGCGATTCTTGGGACTATCGGTGACTCTACAACACTGCGTAAAATGTGGGCTGTTCCAAACAAAGCAGTGTCTTCCCAGTACTTTGAATGACGTGGGAGCTTAGCCACGTTCTTACACAAACTTTCCGGAACAAATCCCAGAGCTCCGAAAATAATCGGTGTGACCTGTGCTTTTACGCCCCACATTTGGCTGCTCTCGATATGAAAACTCTTGTATTCGAGACGTTTCTCTGCCTCCTTGGTTACGACGATTTGATTGCATGGCACAGCAACATCTACAAATAGACCGCAGAGATTTTTTTTCTCCAAATCCCGAACAACAATATCTGGTTTGTTTGCCGCTATCGTGCGATCAGTTTGACTTTGTTGGTCATAGAATATTGTATACAGTCCAACAGACGTCATCGGTTATGGTGAGTGTTTGTGCCACTTGGCGCATATGTTTGGAACTTCGAGGGCGGTACAGACCTACCAGTGATGGTAACTAACGACCCTGTCGTGTCTTTTCAATTATGCAGTCTTTGCCAGAATTGGACAGGCTGAGACAATATGATCATTGGTTTCTACTTATGTTCCTGGAAAATGCGGCATTTATCATCTTTGGAAATTTTGAGAACCACTTTATCGTAATGTGTTCTCAACCCTGATCTTGGGAAGCTATTTAAACTGCTTCCCAAGTTTGCTTCATTCTTCCCCTTTTAAGCCACATAAATGATTGATGTTTATAGTTCTGCATATCGTCCAATCTTTTTAGATGCTTCCCATGGAGTGGTTTGTTTCTCCTCAATTTCTTTAACATTTTTTGTGTCTCACATTTCATGTTAAGCAGCATTAAAAGTTCAATGTCTCTTATTCTGCGTGTCATGCATAGTCATGCTATCATTGCTTCTTGCTACAATCACAATGCCTCTGTTTACCATTCTTCAGTCAGTTTTAATGATCAGACTCATTAGTGGGTCATCGTGCTGACCGACTACATACTTTCCCATACCGACTATTGCATTATTATTATTATTATTATTATTATTATTATTATTATTATTATTATTATAGATTTTCTCTTGAAATACAAGATGGTGCCCTGGACTACATGGACTACTCCAAGATAGTAAGTTTAAAGAAAACTTCAATTTCAACAAAATCTGACGTGTGTCACTTTTAAAATAAACTATTCAATTATAATCAGGTTACAATGGTCAAGATGTCCCAATAGAAAAAATGATTGTATCCGGAGGCTGCGGCAAATAAATTACAAGAAGTCGTTCTTTTGAAAGCGAAGATAGTCCTTGCAGTCCAGATAATCTTCTAATAATCACTGATGCATATGAAATAAGGTGGATGGGGATGAAAGTAGGAAAATTACTTTTCCTGCTTTCATCCCCGTTCACAAAAAAGACTGCAGAGAAATACTGTCATTAGAGAGGTTTTTTGTGCTCGTGTCTTTTTTCAGTGGCTGTTTGGGGCATGCGTTCCCGAAATGCAACGTTGACTGAAAAGGGAGATTGTAAAAGCAAGACTTGAGAGCATTCTTACAGCGGAAGCAAAAGTGTTTTAACACAAAGCGTATGGAAATCAAAAGAAGACAGCAGACAGAGCTCTCCGTTACTAGAGATCTTTAACTAACAATGAATATTCGCTGCTTTTGTGAATCCTTCTTGTCTCCTCTTCAGAAATCACGTACGCCCAAAAGTTTTATCTTCTTATATTTAATGAAAGTACTGAATTCATTGTAGCACATTTATCTGATTTGAGCAGTATTATGGCTGCAAAAATGATTAATAGCCTATTTGCATCATACATCATACATCATACAATATGGTGAGGATTGTGATCACTTATGATTGATGACTTGGTTTATCAAATTATGCAATTAAATAACACAATTTTATTTATCTCTACTCCTATTACCCAACTCAAGATAGATTGTTAAGTCCTTGTATGTCAACAATCTTCATTTATCAGGGGAGAGAGAAAAAATAATTAAAAATAATGAATACCGTGCGAAAATGATCTAGAGTTGTACACTGTTAATAATAAAATATTTAAGTCACATCGGCATTTATGGCCATTAGCGACTATATAGAAAGACAATACATAATATTTACGTCAGTCATAAAAAACAGTGCTTAAACAAAAAAAATCAGAAAAAATACCTTACAGGATACAAACCTATAACTTTGTTAAAAACAAAATTACATTTTTGTACAGTGTTGAAATAGATTTTTTCTACAATCTATAAAAATGTGCTGCTACGCGGCTTGAAGTTAGTATTCTCTTAAAAATCTAAAAAATGTGTCGTCACCGAGCTTAGAATACTTTCACCGTGACGTCACATTGTGAAAAATACTTTACGCACTGTAAGTAGCTTACAAGAGAAGTAAGAAAATAAAATATACATTAATGGCAAACAAACTTAAAATTCACTATTATTAAACTCTTCCAAACAAATTTTAAGATATAATTAACTTAACACATAATTAGTAGATACTAACTCTTAACACTTATTATGAAACCCGTTGCAACTCTTTAGATATATACCAACTTCTCAACTGATGATACGATTTTTTTCGAAAATACCTTAGCAATTTTGGGTAATAAATTAGATACTGCAGAGTTCGCAGATTCAAACAGCTCCTTTAGAATGTCAACTTTGCTTTTAACCGTTTTAAATTCAGTAATTATAACCACTATGTACCCTTATGTAATAGGAACTCGTATGAAACAACAACCTCTCATTACCTAATGTCGCGAAATCAGGACCCTCTGCTATAGAAACGTTAAAGAAGATTCCTTTCGAGTAAATCATGAAGAGTAAAGATGAAACAAATCATGATTCGTAAAAGAAACGGTCATAGAGAAAATGTTTATACTTCGTGAGTAAAGTTATAGTTTTTTGCTCGATCCATCGCATTAGTCTCGGCAAACAACCCAATTTTGATCGTATAAAAAACAATAACTTCACAAACTTATTATATAAAAATATTGATTACATTTCATTTATTTTTATTTCACAGAATTGTATTACAGTAAATTAATAAAAGATTTATCGCATAAAGTAGGTCAGAAATGCACACTTTAAATTTCTGATAGAGAAAATTGACGTGAACTGACATCTTTGTCAGTCACGTCAGTCTCCTGGAGAAGGTTTCAATTCTTTACCCTCGTTTAATTCCGAGGTCGCGCAATTAATTGCCGCACCCTCAATCTTCGACGCTTTTCCGAAATTTTCTAGATCAAAAGGCCCAAGGCACATGACGACGATGATGATGATGATAATGATGATAATGATGATAATGATCAGTTCATCGCTCACTAAAGACAGGAGTGGGTGTAGGATAAGGGAGGAGTGGTCACGCTTTAGAGATATGGAAGCCGTTGTTTAATTAACTGCTCAGATACACACCTTTCATTGATCAGAGGCTCACAGAGGACATACACCTAGGACCTTCCGGTCAGATGTGCTGCAGTGACATCAGTTGATGATGCACTGACCCACCGCTCCCGGTAATTCTATTCGGAATGTGATCGTCTTTTATCAGGCAAATACCGGTTCAGAATCTTTGCAAGCACACCGCGGTCCGCGGTCTATCTTTCCTCCCACCATCTTTGCTCTCTCCCCTCCCCTTGCACACGCATACACACTTTCTCTTAAATGCCTTGCACTACCACATAGGTCGGGTGACCAGTCGGGAGCTTTGTGAGTGGAATTTGTGGCAGCTGCGAGAGAAAATCCCCGCAAGTCAACTCGTAGATCGGAACTGGATTGATTGATTGATTTTTTTGTGTTTCCGGGTGCGTCAACTTCTTTAGTCATTAGTCCCGTGAGTGTAGTGCATGTTTCTTTTCTCGGGAGATGGCGGTGATCCGGCGGATGCTCCGCCAGATGGCGAGATCCGGCGCCGACCTACCGTCGGCTAGTGGGGTTTCCCCCTAAGCAGGACTCTCCCACCAGCGGGGCACCGCCCCAGTCGGGTCAAACTCTAAGCTCCTGACCGGTCTCCCGGGATATGTGGTAGTGTAGTGCATGTTACTGTAAGTGTGTGTGTAAGGGGAGAGGATAGGACAAGGAAGAGAAACGAAATAACGCGCGCGGTCCGTGGCCCGTTTGTTAGTGTGCTTCTACGGCATTCTCCCGGTATTGATAGGAGAAAACACGGAAAACTACCGATCAGAGTAGCCGACCGCTAGAATTCTCCTCCAGACAGCGACTGAATTCGACCTAGCTGAAAAGCCAGTGTCGAAAATCCTGCCGCCGTGAGAACTGAAACCTAGGAACTCCCGATCAGAGGCGCTACAGTGACATCAGTTCATGCACTGAGCTACCACTTCCGGTTCGGAGCTGGATCTCATATGTAAGTCAGACCGGGAGCATGATTTTCGACACTAGCTTTTCAGCTAGGTCGAATTCAGTCGCTGTCAGGAGGAGAATTCTAGCGGTCGGCTACTCTGATCGGTAGTTTTCCGTGTTTTCTCCTATCAATACCGGGAGAATGCCATAGAAGCACATTAACAAACGGGCCACGGACCGCGCGCGATCTTGCCTTCCTCTTCCTTGTCCTATCCTCGCCCCTTACGCACACACTTACACTAACATGCACTACACTACCACATACTCCGGGAGACTGGTCAGGGACTTAGAACTTGTCCCGGCTGGGGCGCTGCCCTGCTGGTGGGAGATACCTGGTTAGGGGGAAACCCCACTAGTCGACGGTAACCCGCCCAAAACCCGTTAGCCGACGGTAGATCAGACGGCAGCGGATTTGGCCATCTTGCGGGGGAAGTTCACCGCCACCTCCCTAGCAAAAACACGCACAATGGTACTAATGATCATAGTAGTTGACGCGCCCGGAATCACTAACAATCAATCATATTGGTCGGCACTGGATCTCACGGCGGGGATGGAATCCGCCACTTCCCGGAGTGCACTACACTACGGGACTAATAATTATAATAGCTGGCGCGTCCAAGAACATAACAGAAAATCGAAAGAATTTAAATTCAGCCGTTCTTTCCCCGTTTTCAGTGCATTTACAAGTTAATGTTATTTGTTACTTTTTGTTCGTATCTCTACATATTTTTTCGAGGGTAGTGATGCATCTAGTTAATACCGTTCTTTATGTAAAGGTTCAAATTAAAAAAATAGCAAAACCTTGGCATCTCCTTTCCTAACAATACTTACAAAACAGACGTCCTTCTACGTTGAGCAGAATAATTACAATTACGTTTTTTGTAGCATTGCGTGGCATATTCTAGCTCTCTTTCATCATCAAAAGACTTTGTTGTCGAAAGAGAACAGAGGGCCGCAGAAGCTGTCGCTAAGAGATTAACGAAGGGCATGGTGAGAACTCGTAGACTTTGAAAGTAAGTGAAGCGTGAAATGTGTAGTGCACAAAATGCAGGACTAGCGGACGAGGGTACATGTCACACTAGAAAATGCTTCACACACATATACCACTTTATCATTCGTCATTGTTTACATCAATCATCTTTCTTTTCTTCCCACCGAGGTTTAGGTATTTTTTTGAAACCCCTTTTTCACCTCGTCCTACTATTGTTCCGACAACTCTTTTTTGTAATACTATACTATCGACTTAACACAACCGAACATAGGAATGAAAGCCACTCTTAATGTTCGGCGTCCGTTAGGATTTTCACAGTCTGCCGTCCTTTGGAACAATAGTAAAGAGTTATAACAAAAGACGGCGTATGAGTATTCCTATTCCAAGAAATTATCGGATGTTTTCTTACAAGAAGATGGTATAACAAAAAGTGTTGACCGGCGTACGGTTGATATCACTAACAACCCTCATCAAGAGTTGGAAACTAACTGAAGAAATTCATCAGCCGGGCTGAGATTTGTATGTAATAACATGTACTTAAAATGAACACACATGTGTATTAAACGTGTTTAAAATATATAGTTAATTGAAAATAACAATTGAATAAAAATATTAAATTAATGTTTCAATCAAATGTTTCAGTTACAGTCAAATAACTCTTTTTAGTATTAGTTGATGAATAAGATTTTTAATCGGGTTCTAAAATAGACTCAACATATTGTGTTGCTAAAAATTAGTTCCTTAATCGTTTACTGATAATTTGGCAATTACAATGCAATTGGTTGCAAATTACTAAATGAAATGTTCAAATATAAAACTTCCATTTTATATCTTAATATTTCTTTGAATCGGCTAAAATGCGGCTCAACATCAGACGTAGAAACAGAATCTTGAACCTTTCAATACTATCCTGTGAAGTTAAATACAAATCTACTTTTGAACCCGATGTAGTTTTTTTCTTTCAATAAAAATGCATATTAAGACAATTTTGGAAAGACTACAATGTGAAACACATTTTAAATAAAATATTTAAATATTCAAACATATGCAATTTTTTCTGAAATAGTATGTGAAAATATGTACTTTGAAAATATGGAGAAATATTGATAATCAAATATATTGCTAATAACTACAATGCATTCTCATTCGTTAACATATGACGAAAGTTTGAACGTAATGACACCATTATGTTTGTTGGGTCATATGTTTTCTGGAGTGTATGAAAAACTAAGCAGGGAAGGTGAGTATCAAGAGGAAAATTTTATGAGTTCTGGGCTCCTTGGACGAAAGTTTGGTAAAAAGCACAATGATAAAACTAATGTCCAAACTCTTAATATTAAATATAATTCAAAACAAAAAATGGCACATATTACAGATTACATTAGTTGTAAACATCACATAAACCTGTAATCCTCCCAAACACATCCAGACCTGCAAAAAATGCCTTTAATCTTAACTTATTCTATGATGCAAAATACACATAAACCGGAAATAAAGAGAAAAAACAAAAACAATTTAGATTGTAGTATGTCAAAACAATTAGAGTTCATTTCTATGTAATAGTAGTAAACATAAATCTTATTATGCTGTTTTGTTAAAGATGAATGACTATGTTGAATTTGCAGAAATCTCTTTCCCTGACAGTCCCAAAAACGTTCTTGTTAGTCACTTGAATTTCTCTCAATGTAATTTCTACAAAAAACGTAAGTTAGTCACTCACTCTAGTTTGTGGAACGGCTGGCGCAACGTAACACCAATTCGTTTCGAGTCCGGCTCTACTAAAACTCCTTTTGCCCAGGCACTGCTTGGGCCCGGCCGTGTGATAATAGCCAGGGTGAGTTCTTCCTCTATCCCTATCACACTGCCATCCGTAACCAAACACACCACTATAACCAAACACACCATTATAGGCAGAATGCCCCTCTCTTCACGCGCGCACCCGCCACTCCAACTCTATAATTGGATTTTTTAACGTGGCATCACAAGGTCACGCGCGAAAGAGGGAGAGGGAAGGCAAACTCGACTAGGGAGACGTAAAAGTCGGAGCTGCATGACGTTGCAGCTCCCCATTGGAGTCTGTCTTCCCTATCCCTCTTTCGTGCGTGACCTTGAGATGCCACGTTAAAAACTCCAAGTATAGGTTGATTCAGTTTCTTCCGTGCTCACAAGCTTGGGCCAGTTCGGCACTCACTCTCCCAGGTGGCGTTGTGTACGACTAGCCGGCCATCGCGCGGACATTTGAATTGTGCGGTGCCAGCCTCACGTAAACTAGCACTATGTGATTGGTCACAGTAACTAATAAGCAACCAATATGAAATTAGAAATTTTATATTGACCACATTTTAAAGAAACGGACAGAGTCCAGTCGTTTATTAAAAGACTAGTGGACAATTTCTTATAAAATACAATATTGGAGAAACGTTTTCGTCACATCAGGCTTGTCTTTGACTGTATGCACTACATCAAGAGTTGGTGACATTCAAAAATCAATAATTGTGAATAAGCCATTGTTAAGGAACAATTACAGTAACAACAGAAGAATTGTTCCGTTGTGCATTAGTAGTAATATTTTTAAAGGTGAAGCTTTTCGACATCGGGTACTATAAACGTGTATTTTTTTCCTTTGTACAATTGCTATTATAATCAATAAATTTTGTATCTTTTGCGTGTTTACTTTTTTTTAATTGTTTCGTACAATAATGCGATTGATTCATTCCAGTGTCGAACAAACTGTATACTCAAATATTTTAACTCTTTCTGGATTGATGAATTGTGAATTAATGGGTTTTAAAACGATTTTTTAGCGGAAAAGTTTGTAAAAGTAGCTTACGTCAAATAAATAATATATCTTGAAAAAGAATTTGTACACTTACAATGTTAACTTGATCAAAGAAATTTTTTTTATCAACAGTGAATCGAAAATGAAGTACAAGTTACAACGCAACTCAACGCAATAATTTGAGACCATTTCTTCCAAAGTGATTACTCCATCATAATGTTTTGAAATATTGCTGGATCGCTCTAAAGGGGACAATATACGTAAAAAAAAAACACAAATCGAAATCCATAGATTGCTCCATAGGAGAAAAACCGGATCATAATAAGAAATAAATGCAAAAAAATTAATCACAGCAAATAAAAACACACATGCCATCACAACCACAGCTCGAATGCACGTGGAATCAGCTGGAATACGAAAACCAACTGCAAACGCATCTCTCATACCAACGATTACACAAAATATAATTGTGGAAGTGTTATTGGTTTCAGGCCGTAATTCACTGAGAATATACACAGAATAACTGGTGTTATAAAACGCGTATCGACGATTGTACATTCACTTTCATGACAAAATACAGTTGAAAGTCGAAAGAAAAATAATTTTATTTAGATGTATTATGTTGGTATGCTTGCGTGTCTACGGATGCGCTTGCTTTTGCAATTTCACAAATTAAAGCAAGCCCCCACTCTAGCAGAGAGCTGGGGGGGGGTGATTTCTGAATACCATCGTCCATGTTACCGCTAGTAGCTCCCAGAGGGCAGCTACGGGTTCCCAGGTAGCAGGCTGCCAGGGGATTGTCTGGCAGCGGTTCGTAAATATGAGTCTTATCACCCAGGGAGCATCGACCTGACTCTCTTTGCAAGATACATTTCCACACAGAACGGCTTAAAATTTTCAACTTTCCTGTCACCTTGTTGAACGTGATTACTCGGAGAATATGTGCCGCAGTCGGTTTAAGTAAATCCCCAAAATATCTCACAATTTTTTTAAAATTTATTTCTTCTCTTTCGACATTTCTGTCTCTCGAGGAGTTTGAAAATAGTACATTTTATATTACAACATTTTGCATATGGCCATCTATAGCAAGGAGTATTCACTCCTACTCGTGAACATTGTCTAAGTTTCGAAGGTTTGTTCAGGCTTCAAGGTTTGGTCTGAGGTGTATAGTTGAAAGTTAAGGTAAGCGCTAGGAAGGGTGTAAAAATCAAGTCACGGTGGTCTCAGTCTATCCTTAGGGAACCTTGATTTAACAGGTCCATGACGCACGATGGCCCAGATTAAATATTGTGGAACAGGGTGAAGAGTAAAGATTTTGATAGAAATGGACGGCTACTTTACTTATGTGTTCGTCCAGTGGCAATATATTTAGCTCGCGATGAATTTGGGAATTTGGAAAAATACATCATGATGCCTTGAGGATCTTTCTTAGAACTTATTTTGGAATGTAACTAACTTTTGGAGGTTACTAGGTGCTACGCCACCTCAAACTGGACATGCATAGGTTAGAGTGAATTCAATAATTGATTTGTACAGTAATATTCGGCTTTCTATAATAATGGCAGATCGATAGTTAATTAAGGGGAACATTTCTGATGTTTTGACCATGGCTTTTTTAGCAGTTGCGTGGATGTGGGGTTTCCACGTTAGTCTTTTGTCAAATAGTCTTGTGTCAAATCTCACAATTCTACAACTTTTAGTACCACAAGTTATGCACAAGTATACAGGTGGACCACCTACGTTGTCGGCAACAAATATCTTCGAAATAGTTTGAGATATCAGGATGCAATTTGCGCCAATTTTCAATAGATAAGGAAAATAACATTTTGTTAGCTTGATGGTAACTTTAATTTTTCAGGTAGACACAACTTTGATTGTTAAATAGATTTTCTACCACCATTGTTAAGTTCTCGAAGAGACAAATACAATGATATAAATATTGTTAGCATTCATAAAAAACTGTAAAAAACATCCTCAGAAGATAGGTTTTCCGCGCCTTTTCGCATCGGTTTTTCGGAAGACGAAAAGATCCTCCGTAGGCGCCCCTATCTCTAAATAGAAATGGTAATTGAAACTTCGTTTTTTTAATGCAAGTTCTTTTTCTATTGTTTTCTTACCTTGATTTTCTAATTACACGTTCATTAGTTTCGGTATTGGCTTGTGGCCAAGCAAACTAATTCTTCGAGTGGCGAGAGAATAAAATTTTGTGGGAATTCCACAATGGAATACATTGATTGATTAATCAATTAAAATAAGAAATAACACATTTTTTAGACTCATTGTATTTAAAAGGAATTTTGTTCTTTAATAAAATGATTATTTAGCGCTTTGTTACTTCCCTAGAATGTTTAGTTTTTGCTGGAAAGTGCGTCTTACCTTGCCTGCACTTACTCTATCTTTCTATCTCTTTTGACCTCGTTCTCGCATGTCAACAATAACAGTGTCGGCTGGGCGTGTGTTAAGTGATTCGAAAGTGTAACCTGCCGAAACCGTGTGACAATGATTAATTCCATTTATTTAACAAAATAAAATTAATTTAATATACAGTTGGACCTCCATATATTGAATCTGACGGTTCCTTCAATAATATTCGATTTATTGAAACTTTGATACAGATATACAGAAAGTATTATGAAGTTTTAGCAACTGCTATTAAAGCAATTTCGAAAAAATTGGATAAAATGAAAAATTCAAACAATAAATAATTAACATGTTTTAATAATTTGTACCACATGTTTATGAATAGAAACATGAAATTAGAATTGCTTTTTCTGTAACATTAAAGCATTTTCGTTACATTTCACACTCTTCTTAAGCACCTAGCAGCAAACTGAACTTGCGCCGAACTTACGAACTAACATTGTAGGACAGGGCCATTTCATTGAAGGGGCACGCCATTGACCTTCAGATCGCATTGGCGAACGCATTCCAACGAGGAGGGATGTAGTGTTTGCAGGTGCGAGCTAGTTACCTTCATGAGGAAGCTGAGAACTGAACGTACTAGAAAGTGTATAAACATTTATTCACTTATACAAACGTTCACAAGTAAGTTATATTTTCCGCAGTAGTAATATTCTCTTTTCAATTTGAACAATACTAAATTTTAGAAATATAATTTATAGTATGTACTGTACATTTTTATTTCAGAGAAAAATAGTCAAGTCAGAAAATGAGTTCGATATATAGAAATAACTTTCGATTTATAAAATTTTTTCTAAACGGAATTTTTGAGGTACATAAATATTCGATTTTTAGAGAATTACGGTGTACAGAAGTTCGATGTACTACAGGTGTCCCTCCAATTATGGATCATCTCACCACTTCTAAACGATTCAGAATATCGAAATGCAGGTTTTGCTGAACAATGCAAAATCATGGGGCAAGTAACATATCATAGACGAATTTTCTTTAATATTTTTAGTTTACGAGAAATTGAATCATCTTTGACTTTTTTAATGGAACTATATATTTTTCTCGTTATGGATAGATCATGAAAAGAGGAATAAAATGTATTATATGCTAATATTTTGATAGTAATTCGAGTATAAAATCAGACTTTCTGACATGTGATTTTGAATCGGGCAATCGTGTAGCAGCCCTTGCATCTCTCGCCTTCGGGAAAGATGGCCTTCGCGGCATCAAGACTTGCGTGGAGAGGGAAGACAGAGGGGTGTCAGTAAGAGGCATAACTACAGCAAGCTTTAGTGTTGACACAGAGGTCACACTAAGAAACCCCAATTTTAACGATCAGAATGAGAGGTTTATTCCATTGATTTATAACTTGTCTTCTACTGAAATTCCAAAACATTGATCATTCCAAAGAAGGATAGAAAAAAATTGGTATCATAAGGAAGATGATGATAATAAACATAATTTTCAAACTTGACAAGAATACAATCACCGTCTCTTCGTTCGCAAATTTCATTTTTAATTAAGATGATCACTCGTCCACCTCGCAACATATGACTACTGCTGTTCATAAATGGAAAAGAAAACGGTGCACGTCCGTTTTCTGCCGTGTATTTTCAAGTTTGTGGCAGTTCGCAATGCTATGAAGTGAGAAACTCTCCAATCAATATTAACAGTCGCGACTGCAGATGTGCATTTTGTTAAAGTTTGGTAAATTTACACTAATAGAACTGTCAAGAGTATTTCAAAATTTTTATTGCTTTGTTCTTCTGATTCGTGTTTAAGTAGGAAGCTTATTAACAGTAAATAAGAGAAAATATAAACCGATTATTTGATGAATAAATCGAGATATTACAATGGAAATCTCTAAGCATTCATTCGCTTCCCATGTTTTAAAATGACTTGTTTCTGCTTTGAGCTCGATTCTTGTAAAGTTGAAATTGACCTTTATTATTATCGTTCTTCCTCTACAATTTTTTTTTTCATTTCGTTCTTTTCGATTATCGTTGCTTTGGAATTTCTGAGGAATAAAAAGTTCAATTCAGATGAACAAATGGTTAATATTTGTTAATATTGGTGTTTACTCGTTATGTTCTTCGTGTCAAGACTATGAATTGTTGTAGTTACGCCTTCATCTTTCACGGCCACCCCTCTCACACTCCTCTCTATACGAAACAGCCTCGACGCCGTGAAGGTCACTTTCCCTCAACGACGACTGTTGCAAGGGATGCTATAGGAAATGCCTGTTTAATTGAAAATAACATGCCAGAAGATATAATTTTATACTGAAATTACTATCAAAATACTAACATATGAAACATCATTTTATTCCTATTTTCATGATTTATCCATTTCTGGTGAGAAAAATATATAGTTCCATTTAAAAATCAAGGATGATTAAATTTCTCGAAAAACTAAAAATATTATAGACAGTTTCTCTACGGCATATTACTTCCTCCATGATTCCGCATTGTTCGGCGAAAATTGTATTTCGATATCCTGAACCGTTTAGAAGTTATGAGGGTGACCCATAGTTGGTGGGATATCGTGTATGGAGGTCCGACTGTATTATAATTTTATCGTGATAATTCTAGACTTTGACATGAAATAGCAAGGGTACAATCCCACCCATTTCTAATTTTCATGACATTGGTATTGGAGATAGAAACACAGTGAGTTCTGTACAAAATAAATGATGCATTAACAGAGGAACCTAAGAAAACGACATAGTAATTGAATTATATAAAATGCAGTACACGTGGTATGTGCAATGCGGGTTACTTGATTTGTTGTTGTTGATCCTTTTCTAGTAAATGTCACTCCCTTCCCACCCACCCCTATAGAATAGCCTTACTACCACAGTCTTCTTTTCCACATTAATTCCCTCTTAATAATTTATATCAAGTTTTGTTGAAATGGCATTCTTTCCTTGTTGAAGAGTTAAGCTGGAAAACGAAAAAACACATTCAGACAACCATCTTTTTTTGTACTTGTATATTAATATTTTCGACAATGCTTATATTTGTGAGGCAATTTATCTCACCGATGATTAGATAAATAATAGAATTACATGTAATTATAATTATATTTATTATGGGTTGATTATAACATCACAAAAATGTGTATTTTTGCACACATTTACAACAAATGAAAAACACAGTTTTTTGGAAAGTTGTATAGCTTACTTGGTAATCACCTGAAAAAATATGTTTCATACAAGAGTTGTAGTAAATTTTATCCTCTTTAAAATTGAATTGAATCATTTTTCTACAGGGGTTATTGAGAAAAAGTCAAAACAAATACTGTTTTTACTGACCTCCCGGAATTAGCACAGGATCTAGGAGGTCGAAAACTTGGGGTTTTAACTAGAGTCTGGATACAGTCAACATATACAAAGAAGAAGTTTTTAAAACCTTTTTTCCAGGTAACCCTCCTTTTGTCAGTACTTGCCGACTAGACTATTGGTGTTGTTTAGCTCGGTACCATTTTTGCCACTGCAGGCCATTAGTTTTATAAATAACGTCGCTAAATACCATTTCAAGGTTACAGTAGTATTTTCTAAATTCAGACAATAAAGCCTTAGAAGAACAGTATCTATCTATAATCGATATTTGTATACTTTCTAAGTTTAGGATATAGTTCCACAAAACAGTTGAATCTTCGCCCGATTCAATAAAATTTTATTTATGTCATAAACGTGTATGGAACCTGAGTCTCGAGCAATTGACAAACTAGACAATTCGTTCTATATTTCATGAATGCTCTTGTAAAACGTCATATACCCCAATTTTATTACCAAACCATCACATATCAATTTCAAAATGTAGCGCATATGATATCTTCATTCAGGAAAATGAAAGTTGATAAATCAATAGAGACGTCTCTAAGGTTTTTCGTAAAAAAAAAAGCTTTAAAAATACATCAAATATAATCCAGATTTTAAAAAAATACATTTTTACAAAAATATATAATTTAAACACTCAAATTCTTTCTACTATTGCCGTCCACAATTTGCGCAATAAATGGGTCGAAATTCCGCAGTCATCTACTTTTGCAAACCTACCGCTTTTCACCCATTCCTCACAAAAGGAACCTTAAAATTGACAACAGTCTTGTTCGTTGATTCAAGAACAACAAAGTAATTTTTCTATGGTTGAAAATTACTTGCTAAAACAAAAACAATCCATCAACATTAATTTCACTTGAACCCTTTTTGTATATTTTACGTAACTTAGAATCTCTTCTGAAACCGAAAATTGAATTTGTCTCATAAAACTTCATCTCATTTATAAGCAAATAGCAATGCATATTACACAACCTCATCTATCTCACAAAGAATTCAAAGCACACAACGCAAGCGGAATGAACTGAACTCAATAGAACCTCATATCACAAGTACCTGCTCTGACACTTTACACTGAACGAGCGTCGCACCTAGTACTAATTGGCCACAAATGAAAACGTATATAGAACTCGGAACTTTTAAGACCATATAGAAGAGTAAACAAAACAAATAACTATTTGATCCAAAATGTTGAAATACATTTTGTGTATAAAGATGAAACGTAAATGAACTATTAAAGAAGTTACAAATGATTATCACCACATACACTTACCGACATTTTGTTGAAAACTTCCCAATCTTGTATGTAAAAGATGAATAATAATGTAAAATAAAATCTATAATGTAATAAGTAAAAATACTAACGGAGCACAACACTTAAGATACGACTTACAGCGCTCGCAATCAGTCAATCGTCACATTCTCAAAGAGTTTTTCTTCTAGTAGCAGAGAGACTCGCACTTCCGAGAGTTGTGACGAGAAAGACGTGTTTGCGAATCTGTTCTGAATAGTGGCGCCATCTCGTAGTTCAGTTCGTCACTATAAGTATCGATGGGAAACGAAAGATTGCTTATCTACACAAATATTCCACTTTACGAAGGTAGGAGGGTTATGTTTCTCATCGTAGACTTTGTATATTTCTTCACATTTTCGTATCTGAACCAATCAAAGTATTTTGATGGCCTAAGAACCAGAAGATCTATTTTTGGCGAGGGAGATATAAACGCAGTGAAGTTACTTATTAAATTTAATCTGACGGACAGTAACAATGTTAAGTATTTGAGGTTTCTTTGCCAATTGATTTAATTACGCGACACTGCAAAGACACCAATTGTTGCCCTGAGTAACGTAAATCGTTTCTTTATCTCTAATTATCTGGGTCTTTAGTACTGTAACAAGAGATTTTTGCATAACTTGTATTTTTTTAGAAAATAAACCTTTTTTAAAATGAGCAATAATTACACCACACAAAATTACAAATTTTTAACAGTTATCTAAATGTTTGTTTTTTTCTGAAAATCTCTCGTTAAATTATGTATTTACATGAGTTACATTAGTTGTGGAAATTTGGTTGGTCTGTATTAGAAATTAGAAAATGTTCTTTTTATACTGAAAATTTCAAATTTCGGGAATTTAAGCAAAGAGATATTTAATAACATGTTTTTGATCTTTACTTCCTGTTGCCACGGTCCTTTTCCATTGAATCTTATAATTTTCTTCTAGATCCTCTTTTCTTGTGTCTTCCACAAGACACTTTAAGTTTTTGTTTCTTTTGCTTCTGCCTTTCTTCATCTCTCTTTGTCAATATTTTTCATCGCTTTAATTACGTGCGAACCTTGGTCTGTGTACTTAATCTTTGAAATGCTTCACTTTTGTCATATTAATTTCAGTAGAAGTAACTATTTTGTGATTAATGTTAAATTGAATGTTTTTTATCTTACAAAAATCCTTTCTGATATTTGAGCTCTAGTAAAATTACATTAAACATTAATTCTGAGATGAAAATCTACTCAAAATCGAGAACAAAGCTCTAAAAACATTGATATCGCTGGCCGCAATACTGTTGTTGCTAGAACTTGGACCGAGTTATAAGCATCTACATTATCTGAAAATACAATATTATTGCAACTTAATAGAAAATTAAAATTAAAACGTGACAAGAATAAATGATTCTGTCACGCCTCTATCATTGTATAAATTTAGTGTTTTAAAATAGAATTGTCAAAATAAGACGAAAGAATACCATTGTATAGAGGAAACTAGACAGAAATTTATTTCGAAAAAAACAATCAAAAGTAGACATTTTTGACATATTACCCCTTCTGGGTACTATTAAACACTATATTATCTCATGAACAATTTCAGTTTTATGGTTTGTATCTACTGGTAAAGTGAGCTCTTTCTCGACAAATCCTTTTCAGATCGACAAACGGCACTGCCGAACTACCCTCTCTGAAAACAATGCGCAATATTAAATTAATCTCCTGTGTCCTCTCATGTGGAGTGCCAACGACGCTATGCAACACCTACGTGATTGTTTAATGGTTTCTTTCATCAACAAAATTATAACAAAGTAAGGTGCGTAAGTAATATCGTTACTAAGATGCACGCAATAAACGTGTAAAGAGATTTCGTTACATGCTGAACCACATGCATCCCATCCAGCTTTCGGACCGGTTTTAATCCTTTCAGACCGGATGTAGACGACCATGTGTATGTGTACATTCCAATATTATTCATTAATATTTTATGTCCGTTTTATTCATTGGCATCAAATTGTAATCAATTTTAATATCGTGACCTGAAGTGCCTTCGATCGGGAAGTGTGTGAGATATCTCGATGCAAACAGCGATCTAGAAACGAAAGAAAAATCACGTCGTGTCATTTATCGTCAGACGTGCAGCCCACAGCGCGAGCTCTCGGCGCCAGCTCAGGTGTACCCAGGAGGGCGTCGCTGCACATCTCCGGCGGCCTCGAAAATGCCCTCGCGACGCCGCAGCGACGCTGGCATCCGTAGTCCAGGGAAGGCGCTGGGGTCGCGGTGGCGGCAAAGCGTGCGGGGAGGAGCTAGGCACGGAGAGGACGCGAGTGAGAGAGGGGGAGATCCTGATGCTCAGAAGATAAGGGAGGGGGCAGGAAGAAGAGGGAGGGGAGGGAAGTAGTGGGAGGGACGGGAAGAAAAGGGAGGGCGGGAAGTAGAGGGAGGGCGGGGAGTATAGGGAGGGGCGGGAAGTAGAGGGAGAGCGGGAAGTAGAGGGAGGGCGGAAAGTAGAGGGAGGGGCGGGAAGTAGAGGAAGGGCGGGAAGTAGAGGAAGGGCACGAAGTAGAAGAAGGGGCGGGAAGTAGAGGAGGGGCGGGAAGAAAAGGAGGGCGGAAGTAGAGGGAGCGGCGGGGAGTATAGGGAGGGGTGGGAAGTAGAGGGAGGGCGGGAAGTTTAGGGGGGCGGAAAGTAGAGGGAGGGGCGGGAAGTAGAGGAAGGGGCGGGAAGTAGAGGGAGGGGCGGAAAGTAGAGGGAGGGGTGGGAAGTAGAGGGTGGGGCGAAAAGTGTTAGGAAATTTAGGGTGGAGTGGGAGGGGCGAGAATGGGCAAGAGAGAAACGGGAAATGGAAAGAGGAGTGGGGAAGTGAAGAGGGAGTCGAGAAATTTGGAGATGGGTTGGAGTGACAGGAAAGGAAATGCCGGAGAGGTAGTTGCGAGGCACTTGAGGCGAGCGCATGGGGCGGGGCCTGGAGAGCTGCAAGGGCAGTATGCACGGGGCGGGAAGCGTGGGATGGAGCGCGTGGGGCAGGACGCGTGGCGACGGGGGTGAGGGCGGGGGGTGGGGGGCGGGCGCCTGGGGAGGGGCACGAGGCAGGACGTGTGGCAAACGGGGGCGTGGGGGGGGGGGGGGGGGGCAGAACGGGGGGGGCAGGGCGCCTGGGGCGGGGCGACGGGGACGGAGCGCGTGGGGCGTGGCGCGAGACGGGGTACGAGAGGCGGGGAACTTGGGGCCGATGCATGGGGGCGGATGGGAGATGAGCGCGAAAGGGCGGGAAACGTGGAGCGGGAAGTGGTGGGGCGGGGAGTGTGGGGCGGGGCGCATGAGATACGGTGCATGAGTGAGGAGCGCGAGAGGGCGGAGAACGTGAAGGTGGGCGCATAGGGCGGGGAATGGGGAGGGAGCGTGGCGGGGAGCGTGTGGCGGGGAGCGTGTGGCGGGGAGCGTGTGACGGGGAGCGTGTGGCGGGGAGCGTGGGGCGGGGAGCGTGTGGCGGGGAGCGTGGGGCGGGGAGCGTGGGGCGGGGAGCATGGGGCGGGGAGCGTGTGGTGGGGAGCGTGTGGCGAGGAGCGTGGGGCGGGAAGCGTGGGGCGGGGAGCATGATGTGGATCACGTGGGGCGTGGCGGGAGAAGACGGGACGCGTGGAGCGGGGAGCGTGGGGGCGGGGCGCCTGGAAGTGAAGCGCGATGGAGCGGGGCGCGTAAGGTGTGGTGTGTGGGGACGGGTCGCTTAGGGGCGGATCTTACAGGGGAAGGGACGAGATGGGGCGTGAGCGTGAGGCACGGGGCGGGGCAAGGCAAGGGCGGGGCAAGGATCCTGTCGACGGATCCTGTTACGTCAACTCTGCGCGCTTTCTTCTCGGGCTGCGTTGGCGGGGGTGACAAGGACTCGCCGACCGAGACGCGCAACTCGGGGAAAAGTTGTCGTGGCCTGACGCCTCTGAAGGGCAAAAAGAGGGGAGCCAGGTTGCTAGTGCAGGCAGGTGGATTAAGGTGGGGGCTTTGGTTGCTGCGGCCTGAGAACCTCGGCTTCTGGATGGCAAATGGAGAGAAAAAACTTGAATCTGCAAAGGAAATGAAGAAATTTCATATTTGTTTTAGAATAAAAGTGATTGCTACATTGCACAATATTGTCAACGTTAAAAACAATTCGGCATGTGAACAATAGAAACAAAAAATGCAGGAAGTATTTTTGTACAAAAAGTGAATTGTAAATGAAGAGCTAATCTTCACTTCCATGCAAATAGTGCAATGCATTGACTTAAAGTCTTTATTGTGTACATAAAACTGGAATACAGAAATGTGTTAATAATTAGGTTTGGCTGAATATTGTACTACTTATTTTTAACCGTCAAGAGATATGGTTGTCTCAAATACGATGATATTGCGCTGTATGTTCATGCGTAAATAAAACGGTAAGCTTGTGCACCATTGTTTATTCTGTCTAACAATAATCGATAACCACTCGACATTTCTGGATGACTTCCCTCTAAAATGTTTAGCGTTGTTTGGAAATTATTTTACAAAGTTAACTTCCGTCTTCGATCCCATATAAATATGGGACAAATTTGTAGTTTACGAAACAACATATCAAGTTATTTTTTGCCTGATTTCTGATTTACGTGTTTCTTATGCCTTAAGAAATGAATTTGTCCAAATAAATGCGATGTTTCATGGAACACTGCTTATGATAGTTCATTCGCATTCAAATCAATTCTTATGCTTGAAAAGAAATGCATAAATTGGTCAAGTACAACACAGCCTCGTGTAATTTGACCAATTCCTTCCACCATAAGGAGAGGTGGATAAAAATATAATAATGGATTTTTAAAGTATTGATTTTAAAATTTATTTTGTGAAAGGAATGGAAATAAAGATTTTGAAATCATCCTCGTATTCTATCTAGGACGTTCTGTCGAAAACTGCAAAAGACTGATCAAATTACTCGGAAGTCTTGAAAACATAAATAAATAAAATGTTCAATAAATCAATATTATTTTCAATAAGTAACAGAACGAACGATAGATTATGATAAGAAATCAACAGGAATAAGAAAACGTCATTTTTAAGAACGCCGCTTTCATTCCTGCTTGACTACTATGCTGCCATCTATCAAGGTTGTGCATCACGAAAAGCCGTTTTCCAAACGCTTTCGTTGAAATTTTCTCACATAGGTAGCGCGCGCTGTCAACAAAGCTCGAGTTATGGGCGGGAAGCCAGAATGGGCAGAAGCCCTTTCATGTCTTTCAAGACATTTAGTTCACTTCGAAATAATGGTACAATGCTCATAATGTTGAAATTCAAAGATTTCCCTAAGACATGGCGTAAAATTTAAAATATAGAAATTGTCTACTCATATACACATCTCTTCATATTGATTTTAAGTTAAATCATGAATAGTTGAGAGCTTCTAGTATTTATGAGTTTCAGAAAATTAAGTGTAACATAATCATAACTTCTTTTCAGTTTTAAGGATGTTCATGTTTTACATGCTTACATTTTTTCATTTTAAATTCTCTCTTTTGTGTCAAAAGTTTTACATGTATAATACATTGACCATGTTGATATTCCTCCATTGTTGACTAGCATCCATTTAGCACCTATTATTTACTTTTTTTATCATTTTCAGGAAATCAATTCTCAATCCCAGCCTGGGACAGTGACCCTCATCTCTATCAGGTTTCCATATACTTTTCCATGTATCATCCAGTTTTCCATATTCTTTGAGCAAATGCTGAAATTGCCCATGGTAATGCTTCTGGACACAAACTTATAATTAATATCTACGCAAGCTTTCAAGAGTTTAGTGGGAAGTATAGTTATTCAAATTATCATTCTCCATGTTTATTTGGCAGTAAGTTGATTCCTTCACAAAGGGCACAAAGAGGGATAATAGCCAAAGTCTAAAGCTGATTTGCTTTTGCAAATAGTTTTTATAATGGGAACAAATATTGTCTTATCAATTCTTTCCATAAACGCTCATTTCCATCTATATTCATAATTCAACTTTTGTATAGGTTAGGGTAGGGATCACAGAATTTAAGAAAAAAATGCGCAGAAAACACTTCCCCTCGTAGTGTGACACACAATTTTAAACTGTTTTTGATGACAAATAAATTAATAAAAATAAATAAATGAAAAACCATTTCAATTATATAGCATTGATAATTACATGTGTAAGAATATTTTAGTTAAAAGAAATAATTTGAAGCCAAAATGTGATACTACATCACATTTAGGTTTTTTATGACACAGTCCTGATTACATTTTTTTAAGCTTTTTTCTTAATGGTAGAAGTATTATTGATCTTAAATGGATAAAATTTACTACTTTTGTGTGGCATGTACTGTTTTATTCATTAGCAAGACTGTATCCTAATCGGAAGTGGATGATGATGATGATGATGATGATGATGATGATGATGATGATGATGATGATGATGATGATGATTATGATGATTAGACATCGGATGTTTAGGGAAATGTCTATTTTTTTCTAGAGAACTTATTTAAAGGCTGATAATATATGTCCATGAATCATGACAAATGATGACATATGACAAAGTTTTATAATACTTATTTCTACTTATTTTAGCATTAATGCATATTTTTTGCATAAATACCATTTTTAGCCTTTTTTGCCTTTTATTATTAAATTTATATACAGTGCTAAGATATCAGAAAATTGGCGATGGTCTAACATGACCATTCATTATGAAACCTTCAATTCACGTCTTGAAATTTAAAATTACGAGAGAATTCCTGAAAGTATACCAACTGATTTTTCTCCATTTCCCTATTTCATAAATACTAGCCATGATTTGAGAACATGGACGGTTGACAATACACCGAGGGAACCGAAATTTTAAGTGGAAATAAATATAAATTCCCAGAAGATTCCAGTGTTGCTAGTGTTGGACTGCTACAATATAAGCCAGTCACATCGTTCAAATATCTTTCTCCGCATTCAAACTGATTTTGTCTCCCAGTCATCGCAAATTTGAAATTGTGATCCTTGAAAAGTTACTGGTAATATGTAAATATTACTGGTTAATGGAAACTATTAAGAATAAAATGTAGAAGAGTTGTAAATATGTAAATCTAGTTTTACATTAAAATATAAGAACTGGTTTTGTGCATTGAAGTTATCAAAATAATATAGACAAAAATTACAATTTTTCAATTTTATTGTGCATGTAACTTATGACAGTGCCTTTTTTCTCCTTATTCTTGACGTTTTCAGTGCCTTTTTAGGCGCCTAAAAGAGTGCGTTTTTAGTGCCTAAACATCCGATGTCTAATGATGATGATGATGATGATGGTAATGATCTTTCCTATGATGAAAAGAACAGATCACACTGTTCATTGCTTATACACGTTACATGACTAACTAATGCTATTTTGTTTTGTAACTGTTAATTAGAAATATTAGAGATTTTATGGATGTGCAAAGATATTATTGAAAAATATTATTATACAAAAAATATTATTGAACTTCACAAATTTGAACCTCAGAGTTTCACCAATTTTGGATGTGAGTGATCTCAAAAAAATTGTTTTTAAATTTGCAAAATTTACAATAAACCAGATTTCTTTGAAAGACAAATGTTCTTTTTCCCTTTGTTGAAGATGGTCAATTTTTTGATTCTCTGAACAATCAGTGTTCAAAAGTCCAAATTCAGTTACACATTGATAATAAATCAGTTTTGCTACTGTACAACTGAATAGTGCAGTTATACACACCTGATTTCAATGCTATCTGATTTTTTAGGAAAATACCTAGTTAGCAACTTAAGTGGATAGAGCAAGTTTTTAGGTGCTTATCTGCTTGAAGGCACTTCATGTTTCTTTTATCACCCTTAAATAAGTGAAACTGTATAAATATGAACCCAGGAGTGTTGTGCAAGTATTAGACGCAGAATAAAAGGTACTATTTGCTAAAAATAAATAAAATCTATTGCAATTGCCAGACCATAAAATAAATATTCATAATTTCAATTACTGAATTTTTTAACAATACATAATAGTTAACAGATGTAATTCAGAGTTTTGTAGAAGTGGAGAGGAAATATTATATAAAACAAAGCAGATTGATAGAGGAACTAAGAAGAACTGATACTGAGAGGTGTTTTTCACATAGATGATTGCTTATTTTAACATCTTAGAAATTAAAAAAGAATGAATCAGAGAGAATAATCAAAGAAAGAAGATACTTCCCCAGAACTATCATACTTGCAGGAGCAGATCCAGCCCAATCATTTGGGGGAGGCAGGGGAGATCGTAGATTTTTGTTAAATTAATAAACATATTTGTTATTATATTGTATATTATTTATGTACTGTAGATATGATACTACACAATATTATTGTTTAAATAATCAATTTTGCAAAATAATGGAAGGTAAACAAAAACTCTAAGCCTTTTGGGAAGATCATGACCCCCCCCCCCTCCAATCTGCCAATGCATACATGCAGTGCCAGATTACCAAACAAGACGAGTAGGCTGCAGCCTGGGATGCGCAATTTTTAGGGGCGAAAGATTTTCAGTGGATTCAAAATTTCATGAGGCGAACTTTTGAATGGTTTTTATAGAAATATTTCTTTTTATAGTTGTAACAAAAGGAAGTGTTAATTAATCAAATATATCCATTGACATATACAGATAAAATGAATACAAAAATATTGTATATTTGTTAAATCAATATCGCGGTGCGAATTATTCATACATATACATACAATCAATTATTTATACATACACAATACTTGCGGCAGTTACAAATATCATACAATATTTTTTTATTCAAAATATTATTAATTGCTTTAATGTTTGAAAAAAAAAAAAACAAATTAAAAGGGTGCTAAAACATTTGACAGCCTAGGGCGCACATAAGTCAAAGTCAGGCACTGCATACATGAAACCAAAACTCAATTTTCCTTTTTAAAATTCCCAAAATAAAAAAAAACAGATTTGTTCAAACATATTTGTTCACACCTTTCAAATTCAAACAAAAAAATTTGTTTAAAAAAATAAAACATTGTTCTTGAAATTCAATATTCCAGTTCAAAAATACAATAATTAAAATTTGGAATAGTTATTTTATGGTCTGGCAATTTCAATTGTTTTTATTTATTTATTTATAGCAAAACAGTACATTTTAATCTGCATCTAATATTTGCACAACACACTTTTAGGTTCAAATTTATTCAGTCTCACTTATTTAGGGGTGGTAAAAGAAACATGAAAGGTCAGCAAATAAGGTCCAATCTCAGAATTTCTTGTTTGGATCAAATGATATGAAAAAAAAAAAACACAACAAGATAAGGTCATGATCCCATTCAGTATTGACTAGTCAGTATTCATGATATGGGTTAGGGGCTGACCATAAATTATGTTAAAAAATTGGATTATTTAGAATACCCCCTTGCTCCCTGTAATACACCAGTAATGCACACTTGAACCCCTGTAATTAATTACATATCTCTTGAGACAAGACCCCTTCCATTTGCGATGAATAAAAATATATTATAAAACAGTAAGAACAAGATGTATTAATTTTACTTATGTTATACATTAAAATTTATCATAATTAAAGTCAGAATTAGTTAGCAATGCAGACTGTACTTATTAATAAGATTGGGGGCAATTTTTTAATGAAGGAAGGGCATATAGATGAGAAAATTTTGACAAGCTGAGCACTCACTGTCAAGAATGGTACACAAACCCTGGGTCTACTGCGCCAAATTAATTTGATTCTAGAATATAACGTATATCGCTTTTGAATATTTTCTTCATAATCTAACAGATTCAATTAATTCACCAGTGATGAAAATATATTTCTGTTTATTGTAACACATTATAATTTTTAAATTTATTATACTTTTAATTTAATTCATAAAAATTATAATGTTTTAGTATAAGACTGAAGGAAAGAAATTATTTCAGGTAATGTTGAAAATCTTTAAAATAAATATCATCGTTACATAACTCTGCAATTAGTATACCCCAATGTAATGCAGCACAACACTGCCTCAAACTCCTTCTTCCCTTCTAGCATTACGTAATTTACGGATGTCCTCTTAATAAAGCAACATTGCAAGTTTTTACTAACTTCACAGGTTTAAAGAAAAAGCACCTTAATTTTATAAGCTTTTTAAAAAATTTTATTTCATGATATAAAGTGTAAATGAATCTGATCTGTTAATACATTTGAAATACGTGAAACAAAGTATTTTTGAATTTACTAAAACATCTATTTTATGTTATAAACCTCCAATTTTTTTATTTTCTATAATCTTTTATTACCACTCCCTCATCAAATTACGAAGTATTTTGTTCTTGAAAATTACAATCCAAGGGAATCTATTAATAAGGGACTAAGGAAGGAAAGGTTGGACCAAGATGAACTCTTCACTACAATAAAAGAATTATTTACATTTTTGTAGTACAATGTGCAGTGCAAGATTTATTGATCTACAAAACATTATATAAGATATAAAGTCTTAATAATTATTTTATAATAGTAATAAAATTAAATCAGCCTTTACCCATGGATGAAAATTATGAAAAAACATATTCCCATAATTCCCCCCAATGGATCATATCAGTTTGACTGTAAAACATCACTGAATTTATTTATAGAACAAGGTGAAACACAGTTTCTAATTTAAAGCCACATAATAAAACTGATCTGAACTACTCACAGAACCAACTGTGCCAGCTCAGAAGCCAGCTTTCAGCACAAAAATTTCAAGTCTTTGTTGCACCCTGTTGCCAACATGTTAAACACAAGCAATGAAATTTGCACACATGGAATATCTATTACAAATCAAAGAGCACCTGTGCTTGACAGAGGACACACGTAGGCCCAGTCAATCATCACTTAAGCAGTGTGCAAAGTCTTCGAGAATATGTATTATTATTTCATCTTCATCACTCAAAGTAATGAATAACAAAATAGGAGCAGCAAAATGTACACAAATTTTTCTAATTTATTTTCACCAAAGATAAAATATTACTTTTATCTTTCAATATAAAAACTAATAAAATTTAATGACAAAGCTGGTCTCAGATTACCACACAAAGGCACTGGAGTTTTCTTGTAGCAGTTGTAAGCAGTAGTGCAGCAGATTACATTACAAGTGACAGGAATCTTACACCTATGCTCATTAAAAATCCCAAATTAAATTGCACAATTCACAAAATAAGTTACAAAACTATCTCCAACCTGCAAGGCACACACTGCTAAAAGACATCAGAAATGCCAGGAAAGCCTAAATGGTCCTCCTACCACAGCACAGAGAAATACCGGTAATTGAGTCTTATTCTAAAAGTGCTTGCAGCATACAGCCAGACCTCTGGTCCTGGATATCCACCAATACAAGTTTGTAAATAGCAAATCTTTCACATCTAGTTTAGAGCAACATACAAAATGAAATCTGAATTTTACTTTAAGGCCATTTTAGGAACCCATTGCATGTGATGAAACTGTTTTTATCACTCATTTTCAGTTGTGCTTTGAGAAAGTCTCCACAGTATAACAAACACTATGCAACATTTCTATATATTTATACTATATATGGATAATATGTAAATAGTGTACTGGTATAAAAATGTTTATTTTATCCTATATTTCTATGTACAAAATCTGCTGTGTCAGTTATCACCCAGCAATCGGTAGGCATGAATTGCGCAATATGGTGTCCTGAGGTAGATATATGTGACTGAACTCAAATGAGTCAATTTTGTAGTTGAGTATCTTATGCCAATAACATTAAATATCCAGTTGATATACAACCAAGAGATAGTTACTGCATCTGAGAATGCAGTGAGAATAGAATTGATCAGATTCCACTTTTGTTTGTCATATGTAATAACACCTGAAGCACAATGCCACTAAACATTTTTAATTACCCATTCCAATGCTACTGCAAACCTATCCAATTCACACTGCATCTTAAAATAATCTGTTCATGCTAAGAGGTAAAATATGTTTTCAAAATTGTTTTCTTACAGATACACAAAATTAGTTCTTTTGATTATCTCCATTAAAAAAATTAATTTGTCTTTCAGTATGAACCAATTTCAGTAGCAAGGTGTGGAGAATCAGTTAGTAGGAAAAACAGCACACGTATGAACCAAACCTAAGGCACACCTGCCTGGGAGTCATTTTCTCATTAGGTCTTGATTCAAAACTAACAAGGCCTTTTAAATTGGCTATTGTTCTCTGGACCAAAATCTGACAGTCCATTTCCATTACAAATACAGTTCTCATGATAGAAATGCATAGCGTAAGTGAATTCACTAAAAATATTTTAAGAAACAATAAAAAGGTGAATGACAATAACATGAGAAATTACCAGATTAAAATCTCATGTTATCTGGAGTATTTTCTTGTTGTACATTAAAGGAATCAAAGGATAGGGTAAGATTTTGGTATTCTAATTTTGTAAATAAATTTTATGCTCAAACAGTTCAAATTAAGATTATACTGTCAGATACTTTAGGTCCAGTTACAATATTAGAACAATCCTCTGCATTTTGACATTCCATATACACTATGCAGTATAATGCATTTTTTTTTATCAGGATTCATGTTTCTTTCAAAATATATTTTCTTCCAGTACTCAAAAATTCAATGTGTCATTTTCCAGCAACTAAGAAGAACATAATTCTTAATGGAATGTCCATAAATAATTTCACAGTAGAAAAAAGAAATGTTACCTAGTTGTAGTTCAAGGCACATGATTATGCAATATCTCTAACAAATGATAACTAAACTCTTTGAAAACTTTAACATTCACAATGTCACAAAAAACCTGGTAATATAATATAGTAAGTGCCCAGCTGTGCGAGGTGGGGACTGCGTGCTAGTGCACTCACGTGCCAGGAGTGAACACAGCAACTGCAACTCTGCTCATACACAAGTGTAACACAATGCACTGAAATGACATCAATTGTATGATTCTACAGCCAGTGATGTGGATGGTGAAGATTTATTTCATCAGCTCTCATTTGTAAGGAACTCAGTGAAATAAAATATAATTTTCATGAACTAATAACATACAAACTGAATGTCTTTGAACACAAATTTTGTATAAAATGTTTATTTCATTTGAAACATTCATGAAGAGATTCCTCTTTGACATGTTGTATTATCTGTTAAATGACTATTACAATAATAAGCTTAATTTAAGGGCAATACACAAATATTTTTCCAAGTTTACTCTTGGTATCTTAATAAATTATCTTGGTATGTGCAGAGTTATAAGTAACTCACATTAAAAGCCTTTACATTAAGGGAAAGTCAAGAATGGTACATGAAAATTCAAAAACTAAAGACTTCAGAGTGATAAACAAAATGTAGTAAGTGTGTACTCGAGCACGCTTGCCACCTACACCCCAGCCAGGACTGTCAGTCGACATCTGGATTGCTCTGTGCCATGGTGGCAACATGGGCCGTCCTTGTGAAGGGCCACAGACACCCAGCACAAAGACCGAGCTCTTCAGCCAAGGCCTTCCCTAGGGGTTTGGGCCTGCTCCCTCCAGTACCTCCTACGTTACAATCCCACCATCATCAGTCTACAAAGAAACAAGAACTAGTAAACTACAGGTAGAGCTCAGTCTTATTGAATCACTTCCTCTAAGAGTGATTATTTCTCTAAGAACAAAATAATATTCTAAAGTTATTAAATGATTAAATAAGTAGAATTTGTACATAATTATAATAATTAAAACATCATATATATTGAGTTCTGATATCTAGTTAATATAATAATCATTGCATTTTACTACCGTATTATTTAAAAAATAATATGTATTAACAGAAACAGTAACTTGGGTGTGGCACAATGTAGCTTCTTTCCCGTATATATTAATATATTTAACAAGACTTGGGGCTTTCTGCAGTTGAAATAATAAATACCATAGCGTTGTATTCGACCCATCAGATGAAAGCTGATGTGAGGTATAGTACTGTGTTGCAATGAAAATTCTTTCACTGACTAGACTTGGCAGCAGGAGCTCCACCAAGGCTGTCACTAAGAGCAAAATGACAGCCTTGGTGTTCCCCAAATGCTGCAGGATTAGCTTCTATCAGTCTGTGAACTCTTGCTTTTTCCACGGTAGGACGTGTTAATGTGCACATTTGCTGTGCAGCGGGGTTCCCAACTTCCACCCTCCCCGCTAGCACTCAGTCTAGAAAAATCACAGCAGTTGAACAAACAAAATGATACAAAAAATCAACAAAGAAATACAGTGAAAGTTACCAGTCCAGAACTAAGGATATCAATTATCAATGTAACCATGACTTCATGTACCCCTTCAATCTCTGCTTGACTTTCACTGCTCTACACAATATGACTGCAAAGATATAATAATTCTGATAAACTACCCATTATGTTTTCCTTCACCATAAAGTTGATCATGCCAGACACTCAAATCAATTCATTAACAGATTTCTCAGGTTAATCTTCATTGTAAAGTGGTAATAAATTTCTTTCTTGAGTAAGACAATACTCAAAAAATGCATACATACTTTAGTAAATGTGTACTTAAATAAATCATAAAAAATTAAAATAAATTTCAAATTTAAACTCTTTTCTAAAAGATCAACAATGATCACAATCACTGTGATATTCAGCAGTGATTGCAGAGGGGGATGTCTCACATAAAATGTTACAATGACTTTAGCTCTGTGGACAAACTGGTTCAACTGCCATTGGGTCTCAGTCTGTGAGGTGAAGCAGTAGGAGAAATCTGTGCAGTACTCCTTCATCTAGTGGTACGTGTTGAGAAAACACACAATTTCACTATCATTACTCTACAACAAACAACGCCAAATGTATATGAAAGATAAGCCACACTATATCGCAATGAAAACCAACCCCCAAACAGCAAAGTAGTTAGTGATCCATTTATGGACCCGTAACCCTTCCCTACCTTTCTCCCTTTTACACATTTTATAATCTTTATACAGTTACAAAACTACATTAAAAACAAAACATTTCTACCTCTGATAAAAAAGAGTCATCCCAAAACCACTATTATGTTATTTTTATAAACTGGAAATTAAAAAAGTAACAGTAAACAATAATAAAATAAAATATGGTTTGCGATTCAGCATAGAAATGTTCACTTCAGACAGTTGAGGTGTGAAAGGCAAGACTAACTGAACTCTGCCAATATATCTGTCCATGACATATGGGTCTTTCCAAGACCTCCATGCCATCACACCCCAAAGACCCCAGACCTTGTCTGTGGGTTCTGCCTTTTAAGAAGCAACCAAAGATGAGAAACTTAGAAGAAGTCAGTCTCATATTAGCTGGCAACACCAGCATGACTACAAACTAAGTGCAGAGTGAACAACACAGCTATGTGCTTGGTCAGTCTTATACAATTGGCACCTCCTCCAAGGTGCACGGTTGATTAAAAAGTTACAATGAATGAGAAAAAGTCTTTGATACTTGTGGTCCCTCCTTAAGCTAAAATACTCCAACCTGAATATATGACAGCAAGGCAATTGGTATGTTTCGAATATATAAATATATGTAGTACAAAGAACACTTTTTGACAGTGCAACACACTGGGTGCATGTGCAGTCGCACTAAAGTGCTCTGCGGCTAGGAGACTTGCTCCTTGCTTTGATGCCACAGGATTGAGCGAAGCTCCCTTGTTGCTCAACACATGGTCAATTTGTGGCAAGTGATTACATACGGTCTTGCAAAGCCATTTTGTCTTTATTCTCATGCGTTGACACTCAGCATGACAGCCTGAATTCAGTGATGGAAACACACAATGCTCGTAGAGTGGATACATGAGCAACAGTTCTTCATCAGACTTCACTTCCACCAACATGGCTTTATGTACACAGCATAGCACAGCACAAAGTTGACATTCTGCTCACATGTCTTGCAACAGTCCACTCAATACTGCTCACACACAATCTATTAAAGCATTATGCACACAATGTAGGAAAATGCATGCCACAAATTTTGCATGTGCAAAAACATTTCATAACAATAAGCAAAGCATGTGGGCACACTGAGTGAATATGAATGAACAGTTGTGTGTGCACATCACAGTTTTATCAAGCTGTAACAAATTACCTATGGCATTTGCTCATAATGGGAGAGTGTACGATTACTACCCAAAAGCATCAAGCAAAAGAGCAAGTCTGCTTCCAAATGATCATATAAAGAGTTAACTCAAGTATTCCCAACTCTAATCTAGGGCACTGGAATTTTCAAATTTCAATCTTAACTGTAAAATATAATTCAAGAAACAACTGTTAACAGTATTTAAAAAGTGTGTACTACAACACACAACTATAACAGATCTGTTGGGGAAACCTCCATGAATGAACTAGTTTGTAAAGTGTCACATAATGTAGTGAACTGTTTAACAGGAGTGCCACTAGTCATTTAAACACAGCATTGATAGATATATACAGGTTACATTCTAAAAAGGAAAATTAAAAAATAACTATTTCTGCAAATGCCTGCTGCTCACACAGAACATATCACTAGGGTCAGAAAGATCACAGCAAAAGAGGTAGATTGGCCTGGTCTGTTCAGCAGGAAGCAACAGACTAAGTGCACACATTCTGTTTCAATCAGTTAAACCATTGCACGAAGCCGATGGTCAAAGAAAGAAATAAGCCCCTTCTTTGATATGTCTATGTGGTATATAATGCCCATTAGGAAACCTTATTGCTTTAAATGTATAGAAAAAATATGTTTCACCAACTAACTATACAAATGCCCTTGTTATTGCAAATAATGGTGAGTTATACTTTTTGATGAACTAACATGGTACTTAACCTCTTTCATTAGTGTACCCTTAGAATTAATTTCACACCAACAGGTCAAATACTGACAATTAATCTCTAACCACATTCCAAATTAATAAAATCTCCAAATATTTTCAAATGTAATCTTTTGATATTCTAGTTACTCTTTTAAAATAATTATATTTACTCGTAAATTTTATCTTTTCCAAAACTTTGAAATTGGTTTTCTATGTCTTAAGAGTACACAAATCAGGGGGCAGATCCAGAACGCTTTTCAGGAGGGGAGGTTTTTTTTCCGTTGAGAACACCTCAAAAAATTTTGAAATAATATATTTTAGTGTTAGCTTGAAAACAAATGTAAATTAATTGAGGGAATACTCTTTTGGATGTGATGCTATCAATATGCGGCAATTGTAATTGATGTGGCTGCTGACTGATGCAAAATTTATTCACAGAAGGGATGAAAAAGACCAAGGGATCGAAGGTTCAAAGGTAATAGATATATTTTCTCCTGAATTTTCTTGTCAAAAAAAGAAGAATGAAAATAAATGACTATTACTTTTGGTTGCTGAGTGTTTAATAAACTCAATTCACTCATCTTTTTCATCCCTCCAGTGCAGCAAATTGTTTTGAATAAATTGAATAAAATTATAAAAAAATATTGGCTTAACTAAAAAATGTTGGATCTACCACTGACATAAATGCAGGTTAAATACCACTCATTTACCAGATCATTACATCTATACTATTTAAAAAAATTGAAATATAAGTTAGATGTTCAGAGCAGGGTGCAAATTGGCAATTTTCTCCAGAGGTGAAAGTTCAGTACACCAGAAGGGTATGAATTGAAGAATTGATGAGTGATCCAAAGAACTTCTTTACTTGTACAACAGTCTAAATGGATTCTAAGAAAGCTCTCAGGAATGCTTTCTTGTTCAATTTCCTTGATTTGAACATTTCAGTGTGTAAGTAAATAATAACGCACCTATTGGGGAAATAATTGAATCTTTGGTAAGGGAAATATATTTTTTTTCAGCAGAGAACATCAAACTCTCTAGAAGGGGTTGATCCCCACATCCTTCTCGTCCAGGCTGTGATTTGAAAGAATGGACTGCCAGGGATCATCCCCTCCTGGAGAGTTTGACGCTCCCTGCTGAAAAAATATTAATTTCTCCTTACCAGAGATACAATTAATTCAAATAGGTGCCTATTACTTACATATCTCAAACTCAAATCAAGAAAATTGGACAAGAAAACATTCCTGAGAGTATTCTTAGGATTCGTTGAGACTGTTGCATTAGCAAAGACGGTCTTCACTCATTAATTCTTTGATTCGTCCCCTCTTGGCCTTCTAAATGTCTCTCTTTGCAGAAAATTGCCAATTTACACCCTGTTCCCATCAATTTACACCCTGTTCATAAGATTCATGAACAGAAATGACAGGGAAAGAGAATAATGTTAGCTGTAAATTAAAATTGCTCAACATGCATTACATCCTACACTGTAGAAGAAAATCTTCAAAAATATTATATTATTTCTCTAAGCTGATCTATGATTCTAAACTTATAGTATAATAAGACCTCCATGTCTCTTAACAAACAATGCCCTTCAAAATACTGTGTTCAAACAACTAGCGGAAAGAAACTGACACCGGTTGTCTGAAACTCGCGACGAATGATTGGCAATTACTTCACAACGGCGGAGGTTCCCCAAGCTCGGCGGTACTTTCGGATCCTTGTAAAATTCTTACATGAGCCAACATAAATAATATTGCACTGGATTTATAAATGCATAAACAGTTTTAAAATGTAATATCAATAGAATGTGTAAACTGTAAATATAACAAAAAGAGGCGTGCGGTGGCGAGCGGAGGGCTCAGTCGCGATCTGCGCCACCGGCGGCAGCGGCGGCGGCGGCGGCGGCGGCGGCGGCGGCAGCGACGCGTTCCGGCGAGTCTTCGGCGCGCCTGCGCTCCTCGCTGGCCGCGTGGGCGGGCGTGGGCACGATGACGCGCAGGCTGTTGCACGCCGCCACCGGCGGCTGGGCGGGCGGCGGCGGCGGCGGCGGCGGCGACGGCTGCTGCTGCGGCGGCGGTTGCGACGGCGGCGGAGGCGGCGGCGGCTGCTGGGGCTGCGGCTGGCCGGGCGGCGCGAGCGGGGGCGGCGGCTTGCGCTGCACCGACAGGTCCTCCACGCGGTCTTCGTCGTCGTCCTCGTCGTCGTCGTGGCGCGGGTCGTCGCGGTCGGAGGAGGCGGAGGCGGACGCGGCGGCGGCCGACGCGGCCGTCGAGACGTCGGGGGCCGGGCTGGGGCGGCCGTAGGCGGGCGAGCCGTTCTCGCCCGGCGGGCTGCCCGACGCCGACGACGACGACGCCTGGTGGTGGGCGGCCTGCGCCGCCATCGCCTCCATGGCCTCCTGCTTGAGCGCGTGCTGCAGGAAGAGGGGCTCCACCACGCCGCCGCCGCCCCCGCCGCCGCCGCCTCCGCCGCCGTCCTCGCTGCTGTCGCCGCCGCCGAACGCGCCGCCCCCGCCGCTGGCCAGGCCGCCCCCGCCGCCGCCGTTGCCGCCGCCGTACGGGAAGTAGCCGGCCTGGGCCACGCTGCCCCGCTTGTTGAAGGGCCGGCTGGTGGTGATGCCCATCTTCTTCACCTTGTCGTAGAGCGTGCGCGACGGCACCCCGTACTTGCGCGCCGCCTGCAGGGCGCTCATGCCCGTGCGCACCGCCTCGATGGCGGACATGATGTCGTTGCGCGTGTACTGCTTGTAGCGCTTCCACTCGGGCTTCTGCGTGGGCACGTACGTGGCGATGCCCGACGTCACGGCGGCTGCGGACACGAGGAGAGCCGGGCTCAGTGGGGACACGGGGGCCGGCACGTCTTCACGATAACACATAATCCTACGTACACTCCTCCCCCCCCACATCACACCACCACCCTTAAGCCTACAATTCATATAAATGGGGTTTCCCAGTGGAGATTCCGTCTCACGTATCTTTGATCCCGATGAATAAGCTGATAAGTCATAAGCACTTGATTTTACAGGAGAACAAAAAATAACCTTAAATGAGTTAAATTAGGGATTAATAATATTCAAACGAAGGTGATATTCAAACAAAACTATTTTTATGTAGGTTTCGTTTCAATATCATTATTCCCTAGTTATAGCATTCGTGTAAGTTTGTGTTTTTGCTCCCCTGTAAAATTAAGTTCTTTTGACTTATCAGCTTATTCAACGGGGTAAAAGATATAAAAAATGAGTTACGTTGAGTTAGTTAATTTGCAAACATTTTGGGAGTTAATATTGTAAAACTAGTTTTATTGTTTGTAACCCTTCCTATTTCAAATCTAAAATGGTTTATGTAGTGCTTGGTACAAAAAATAATATTATATATGATCTTGAAACAGCACTTTTTGTAAGTTCATAATCACATTTTTTAGTATCATGGATGGTTTTTAAAAAATACACTTGAAGCTAGGTCATAGGAAAGAAGCCCCTAGCGGCACCTTCACGGCACCTATGGTGGGTAGCTAGGCACCCAAGACCCCTCGAAGACTATGAATGGAAAGAGTCGATAAATTGTAAAAATAATGTGAATTGGTATGTACTGCATTACTTGCAGGTTTCTGAATTTCCATATACCGGTTTATCTTCAACAAGAACCCACAAACGGTTGTTTCGTCATTTAAGTTGAATTTGACAAAACTATAATATTGTTTTTCGGTATCAGGGGACCCCAAAACGTGTTTTTCCGTTAAAACCTCGAAATCGATTTTCCGCAGCCTTAATAACTCTCTCTGTTCTACTGTATTACTCTGTATATACGTACGTATTTGAGAATGTTTTGCCTTTAATTAATTTAATTTTATTTTAATATTATTTTAATTTTAATTTAAACTCTATGACAGTCTTTAAAAAATATTTAAACTAGATGAATTCTTATCAAATAAATTCAGAAATAATATTATTTTAAAGCATGTTTGTATTATTGTTTTAAAGAAATTTTTAATCCTAAACATTTTCAGGGACAGGGGCGGAAAGGCATTACCTCCCTCTGAAGACACCATTATTTGGAGGCATTGATCATCAGAGGGAACATTAGGCTTTGCAGATGATCAAGAGAGGGAAATATGACACCGATATGGAGTAATATAAGTGGCATAGAGAAAGTTATGAATGCTGAGGAAAATCAATTTAAAATTTTAAATGTAAAAACGTGTTTTGGGGTTGTGTGGTTCCGAAAAATCGTTTGCTTTTTGTTTTAAAAAAATCTGTTTGTCCATCAGTCCATCCGTAAATCCGTCTGTTAGTTTGTCAGTCTGTCAGTTCGTATGTTATATTAGTTCGTCTGTCTGTGAACAACACCAGTGCCAAAACTATTCATAGGATCTTTTTCTAAAATGAATATTATCTGATTGATCTGGACAGTCTCGAAGCCCTATGATATTGAAACAATTCTTTGAATTTTTTGGGTATTTTACTTGAAGCTACAGGGACATTTTCAAATTTTTCTCAAAAATGACTCCAATTGTTTTCTTTAAATTTCTTGTAATAGATTGAAATGCTTACAAAGATGACATAGATCCAATTTTCATTGTTAACTCTGAATTTTTGAAAATAGCATTAATTTGAAATTTTTTCAGCATCTACCTACAATTACAATATTGAAGATAGAGATTTTCTCTTCAAATAAAATTTGTTCTCCGCAATTACTTCTTTAATTAATGTCATATACTTTTTTATAACAATAGTTAATGTGCAATATGAAGTGAAATTTGGGCAATTTTTAAAACAAGATTTTTTTGAAAACAGCTCCAATTGTTTTAGTTTTTAGTTTGTATGGATAGTGATAAATACTCGAGGAACATGACATAAACACTACTTTGATATATTGTCTTGATTTTTCAAAAATTACACTTAAATTTATATATCGCTCATGTTGTTAATACTTTTATTATAGACTTCCTTTGTACATATTGTATGTGTGAGTAAAAGTGCTTCAAATGATTTCTTATAAAGTTTCTTGAAAACTCAAAATTTTTCTGTGAAAATGAGCTCAAAATTGCACAATTTCAGAAACACATAAATAACATTTTCCCCAAAATAGCTTCAAATTTTCAATGAAAATTTGCAAATAATACTCGGTTTTATTGTTTTATTTCAATTCTACTATTTGGGGATCGAACAATTGAGAAAATGTGCAAAATGTCTTTTATGCTCCAGCAGATGGCTGCTGGGAATAGGGTGGGGCAAATTCAAATTGATAGCCCAAACTAAAGAGATTAGGAAACTAACTAGAAGAGGGAGTCTATGCAAACTAATTTCTTCTAATATGTGTATTATGTCAGTTGTATGGACTGCCAATGTCATCAGAAGATATTTGTTTTAAAATGCATTTACAAATGATTAGAATCATGCCCTTGTCTAATTAAAAAATTAATTATTTATATTATTCAACAAAAGTATTTTGATTCTTTACTATTCAATATTAATTGAAATGCAGTTCACTGAATGAATTCAGAGTAGCTCTGGAATAAAGTCAAAGATTCAAAAGAGCAAAAATAAACATAATTTTAAGATTAAATATTTCTTGATTTTGAATAATGGTTTGCAAAAAAGGAATTACATACATAGTTTTAATTTTCTTCTAAAGGCAATGTCTATATAATCACAAATAAATGAAACACATTCTGACTCCCTGTTTGGTTGAACTTTCGCACAATGATAATAGATGGACTATGCTGTGTTAACCCACTTTCTAAACAGCAAAATATTGGTCTTATCAGTAAACAAATGGCATACATGTTTGACTACTTTTATCTACACCTAATCCTTAAATGTATAGACACTTATTTCATAAACAGACTACTGCTTTTAAATATTTCAAATGTTACCAGCAATTTTATTTTGCATTTAGTAGAACAGAAGTAGATATGGTATAAAATGCACAGCTGTATTCACAGACTTAAAAAAAACTTGATAAAAAGTAAAGATCAATACAACCTAATAACTTTTCTTCCATAAATTATGATTTAAATATTCAGAAAAGTATTTGCTGAATTTATCAAGCACAATTTCAACCTGTTGAAAAATATTTACATTCGATGAAATTTCTACATGTAATGATTCAGATATATCTTACACAAACTTTATCTGAATAACGGGATGTAAGCCAAAGTAGGTAAGTAAAAGCTTCTAATTTCCTATTTGCCAAATTTATTTAAAATTATTCTAATCCAGTAGTTCTCAAACTTTTTCACACCAACACTACTTGAAAGTTTTTAAAATAGGTACTAGGAATATAAATAATATTTTTAAAAATTTTATTAGTATTTGAGAGGCACACAAATCCATTTTTTTGGATCCAAATTGCATCAACTACAATTAAAATGAAAGGATTAAATATAGAAGAAAATATTATGAGATTTTCGCAATGGTAATACACTGAACTACCTACATTAAAATTTAGTATATTTCCAACCTTGAAACTGTACCAAAACATAAATCACTAAGTGAAACCCCATAGACCGCTGATCCTGAGGATGTGGAAGAGGTGATGGAGAGGGATTGTGATCAGAAGCTTCTATTATTTAAGATTGCACTTAAAATTCCCAAATACTCTCATAATATTCTGTAGACTCTGTGCGCTCCCATAATTGCAAACCAGTTTGAGAAACACTGTTTAAATGTGTTAATAAATCTAAACATTCCTTACCTCTAACATCTCCTGGGAAAGACTGGCTCAGCACTGAAGATCTGAAGTTTACCTGAAAATTTACCCCACACTTTTCTAAAATTTCATCTCAAATATTGTTTTCAAGTAAACATTAATTCACATCAAAAAGTTAATCATAAGATGTATTACTAAGAGAAAGAAAATACATTTACTGGCATACAAACTAAGCAAATACTTATTTCTTTAATCAAGTGATAATAATTTAAAAAATTAAATATGCACAAAAATTAAGAAATGAAATAAATTGACATTTGTTTGAGATTGAAAGATTCAACAAATATTTAATCTCAATACTTGATTTAAAACAACAAAATAATTTTGCATAAAACAATATCCTGTGGTTCTCATGCAGCTAATGTTCTCTCCAGAACTTACAGATTGTTCTCCTTTCGAATGAAGGCACTACATGCATTTCAATTCCAGGCCCAAATTGATCCAAAAATATTAAGATTATTACATTTGTATTCTGTAAATCCAACCTGTATCAAATAGCTTGGTGGCCATTAACAACTTATTAACTCTCGCAAACCTCAACACTACATTATAGGACTTTAATACTTTTACATAACCATCTAATAATGAGAAATTAATTGAAACTAATATTGGCAAGTGTCTGACAAAATATGTTATTACTAAATATTTAGCTTTAGGCGTTTTTACTACCGCTATGAATGATCAATCATTCAGTTATAATTAAATTTCTCAACTATGTATTTTTCCATAATTTATTCAGTCTATATTGTTTTCTTTTAATGGGGCAAAATAAATTTATTTTGTTATGAATATGATAGGTCTATAATTTGTCATCCCTAACATAATACATTAACCTTTCAACAATAAGGAACAGTGAATTTCTTTAAGTCCAATGCTATTATTTATGCTCCTTTCTTGCACTGAAATGACCATCTTACCTTGTCATTGTGATCATCATCCATTCCAGAGATATCAGTGTATGGGGAGCGAGCTTCTTCAAGACCCTGTTCAGCTTTTACACTCACCTGAAACAGATGAATGGTGTAAGAACTCTGTCCCTAACATCAACACTGCAAGACACCTAGGAGTGAAAAATCTACACACCCACATACAAGTGAATTGTAATAGGAGTAATACCAATAATTTTAATGTAATACCAATAATGGAATTCCAAGAAATAATACCAATAATGGAATAAAATTATGAATTCTATTTTTGGTTTTAGTGCTTTAATGATGCCCACACTAAAGAGAGAATTAAGATGCACTCAAAAATTGTAAAAATCCTGATGTAGTGATAGTAAATAAGTTCACACATAAATGGAAATAATGAATGCCCCACTGTAACCTGTATTAAGTAGAATGTAAACTTAAAATAGCGTGTCTGGAAACATTTAACATAACTTTTATAATATGATTAGTTTAAAAGAATTTTCAAAGAGAATTATTAAGAATGTACTAAATAGTTTCAAACACAAGAGCTAGTAATAGAATGGAAAAATTACAACAATTACGTAAATTCGTTTTAACAGTCATTGTTTCAATACATTAATTCTTTAAGAGTTTTGCAACAATGATTTAATAGAATAATATTTTGAAGAGCCTAAAAATATCTTCATGCTTTTTTTTTAGCAGAAAGATAAATGAGTATTGAATTTCTACTAACATTATTTTGCAGAACACAAAAAATGTATTCAGTTGTGAGACAATGTGATATCTATTTATTTGGGAATTAACTTACTTTAAATAGAATTTTGATGTTCAATAAATCTTCTAGGTTTCCAATTTACTTAATAAAAATTAACAAAATTTAATGATACAAGTAACAACTTCCTTAAAAATGTTCAAGTAAATTTTAAAGTGAAAATAATTGTTTTAAGTGTATGATAACGAGTATTACATTTAAGTGAAACCAATACTCCAATATTCAATGATATCTCTGTCTGTTAATAGTTACTTACCCTTTCAACAATTTTATGAAATGAGAATTTCATTCATTCATTAATAAGTGATCATTAGCTTAAACAGTAAGAATATAAATTTCTAGGTGAAAACCCCCTTATTAGTTTTCAATTGAGAGATTTTAATCAGGTAGAATATTTATTTTGAATTACAATCTGTCATACCACGAACAATATCTGAATTAGAAATCATGGCTAACAGAGGATTGTTAAACTAAGTAAGAACTTGGTTAGTAGAAGTAAGTCCACTTACTTTGTCAGTGTCATGGGCAGAGCCATTGGAGTGGATGCGTTCATGGCTATCTGGCTGGCAAACAAGAGAAATGGGCTGACTGGAGTCAGCTTGACCTTGGCCAAGGACTGTACGCAAGATGGGAGTGTCTGATCCGCCGGCACGGCCTCCCATCAACAGACTCTGCAATTTCTTTCTCTTGAGAGGGTGGAGTTCATGCTCATAGCAGTTGAGAACCGCAGCAGCTGCAACAGCTGCTGCTGTACTCATATGGGGATGTCCAGTATGTCCGGACCCTGGAGGAGGGGGAGCTGGGACAGAGGCGTTGGCAACAGATGGTGGGGCACTGAGACCAGGAGGGAGTCCGGCAGCCAGGGGCCAACCATGGGGAGGGATGTTAGCAGACAGCCCTCGTTTGTAGTAATGGCTATGAGATGATGGAGGCGACAGAGCTCCTCCACTGCTGCTATGGGGCATTGGGGAGGCGTTGGAGGTAGAGGTGGTGATGCTGGGTGGAGGGGATGGCACCTCCTCCTCACGGCGGGATGCAACCTTGCTGTTTGGGGTGCTGGTGAGTGGTCCATTCTCTTCCACTAGCCCTTTGACCTTCAGGGCATCAGCAACCTAAGGAGTAATATTCATTGTTATCTCATATCTTTCAATTAACTACATCACAGTTACAGTTAAGTGTATCATAATCTATTGTGTGCATTGTTTAGCTATACAAAAATGAAGACTGCGACCTTAAGAAGAGCAAGATGATCATGAGCTACATTGACTTCTCCTCTGTACATATACTCTAAAATGGCTTTCATCTCGCCATATTTTACATCTTTGAGTACAACAACTGGATGTTGACAAGGCAACTCTGTAAACAGTGCCTGGAAGTATGATGAGCATGCTGCCAATACCATTTTATGGCACTTGACAGATTGCCCACCTTCACAGGCAAGGGTCACATCAGTGAATGCCTCGCTGCGTAGGAGATCATCAAAGACAGTCAATAAGTTGGTTCGGTGGTTGTTCCACCGCAAGCAGTATTGCTGCATGTTGCTGCTCGAGGTGCCGCCACCACTGCTGCCCATACCAGCCCCAAGCCCAGGCGCTTCGCCTAGACCTCCCTCTCCTACCGCCAGCTCCTCCCGGCGCGTTTCCCACGGGGAGGCCACGTCTCCGGCCAGCGAGAAGTTTCTGGCAGAAGCACAAAATACTCACTTAGTACATCATTTTTACTTGTGATCAGTTATCTAAATATTGATCCACAATGAATTAATGTTTATTAGGATAATTATTTGAATTGAATAAAATTGAAACAAGAAAAATATTCAAAAATTCAAAATTCAACTTCTTTTTATCCTCTTCAGTCATAATTGGCTACTTCAATATTGTTCAGAATTATGTCAAAATTATTTAAACTTAGATGTTCAGGTGTCAATAATAGTATCTGATATTTTTGCCAAAATCAAAAATATTAGCTTGAATGAAGGATAAGGAGAAGCAAATATATTATAATTACAAAGTTTGCCTGACTGCTTACATTTTGAATTATTCTTACTTTCTGAAATGCTTTGTGTGAAGTTTTCTTCAATTCCTTATTACTTATCAATCACATTTTTCTAATTGAAAAAGAACACAGAAAATTTTAATTATCTTTTGATCAGCATTTCTTGTTACTCATGAAGCAGGAAACGTTGCAATGACTGCACTTACATTACATCATGTTATAAAATTTAATTTCACTATTCAAGATTTTTTTTCATTCAGAAGCTTCATATGATTTCATTGTATAATATGTTTTCCTTGTCACAAAAAATATGTAGAGAAAGCAAAAAGAACTGTGTTATAACAATTTTAAGTAAGTAAATCAGATTTAACTGTAGAATTGAAATAGTTTCATTAATTTACATCAGCAGTAAGAAAATATTTAAATGAATTTTTAATCAATTTTTTTTAGTGAATTCATAGGTGTTTTCTTCTGTTCCTTCTTAGAAAATTTCAATGCTGAAGAGTACAATATATTTAAAATGAAAATTTAACTTGAAAGTAATTATTAACAATTTGCAATGGAAAGGAATGAGTAACATCTAAGTAATTAAAAATGACAAAAAAGAGAAACATACTTTTCAAAAAAGCCTCGCTCTCCCCCAAAGTTCATAAATCCCACCCTCATAAGGCAGGTCTCAGTTCTGTGGGCGGCAAATGTGCACCCTCGTGCATTCCACAGCCCTAGAAAAAACATAGGCAACTTAGTTGCAGTATACACAGATAGAAGAAATTAAATATTGTACATAATATCTCCATTCTAATACACACATTTTTCCAAATAAAATAAAAATATCAAGAAGCTTATTTAAAAAAGTAAAAACAGCAAATGTGGGATATTTTAATCAAGACCTTTATTGAAACCAACGATAGAAGTGTAATTCATATTCTTAGAATCAAAAATCAAATCTAATATATTCTTTCTAATACAAGAATTTTTTCAAATGAAAATAACATAATTACACTAAATAATAAATTTATTTATACAGAACAAAATTTTCAAGCATGGTTCTTGCAATGTTTGAATCGACGTCTTTATGCAATCCAAGGGAAAGAATATAATATAACAATCATCTAGTGAGTCATCTCGGAGGGCTGGGTAGAGGCTAGGGACAGATGCAGCCTGCAGGCTGTGAGGTAATCAGGAAGTGGGTTAAGTGGAGAGATGGAGCACATGGTTGACTGCGGATGGGGCAGCTACACCGTGTGGGGAGATGTAGCATTCAACCACGAATCAAGAATGCCTACCTTACCGAAACGCAACGTAATGGAGGGGAAATAAAAGCAGCGGTCGCAGAAATATATTTTGTTTGTTTGTTTGTTTTTATTGTTGCTTTTTTTTTTCTCAATAGAAAACGGTATTCTAACTACACAAAACTGAGCGCGCGTAGAAATTACTTCATCGCATATTACTGTAAAGGTTCAAAGGCGCGAATTTTATTATAAGCCGGTCGGCAATAATGGAAGCTACATTTCCACATAAGGTACACGATAAGATAATTTTAATCGAAGCCAACACATTTTTCTTTCCCCGTATATAATAATTAGCGAGCACGATGTCGGAGTCTATGGTGTAACGATATCGCTACCACTCGTATTCGCCATACTTCAGACAAAACTGATTAAAAATGCAACAATGTACTCCATATGCTAACGTGTTTTTCGTTCAGGCGCTCCAAATAAAATGCTCGATTTTTATTTACAAAGGAAATAATGTATTATTAAAATAAGTTATTTTAAAATGAGAAACAGAAATGGAAAATATCAATTTTTTTAAAGTTCTGTGGAATTGCGCATCTTACAGCGCAGCGAAAAATGTCGATAGCCAGGATATAAGGGTCCTTCCTCTTATACAATGCGAAAAAATCAATAGCTATCTAGACAACGTTGGCCACGGTCCTAGAGGCCAGTTAGTAGTAGAACGTGATCGTCTTTATTCCATCCATTATTTCCACACAGCGCTCATCTCCAAAAATATGAATTCATTCGCCGATTGTTCTGTCGTATCCAATAATGACATTCAGCATCGCATTCATGCAACAGCGCTCCAATAGGGTAGATGGTAAAGATGCAACGTAAGAACAGAAAACAAGTTAGGGGTACAATAAAGCACGTAAATTAAATCTTCCCGAGGAGAGAGAAAACAGAAAAAAAGCACAGGGAATGGTCCCTGTTTAATCGCCAGCTTCAGGCATCGGAGCGTGAATTCCGAGTGCGAGCGCTTTTGAAATGGCGGTCGGGTCGGAAACGGGCCCATCGCGGGCGGAACTGACCCGCCGACGCCCGACCCAGGACGTGTGTTCGCACCCGCGATAGGCGCGGATTCGCCGAAGCATCTGCTCGGTCCGAACGCGAATTCGCACGCGCCAGCTGGCGCGCGAAAAATTTCGCGACTAATCAGCGCTCGCGAAAGCGGTCACGAGGTACGCCGCCACCCCGCCGGCCGGAACACGCCCACTCGCGAAAAAATGCCCCACCCCCTTCCCACCGTGGAGGGAGAGGACCAAAGTGGACGGCGGACCGACGATGATTACACACGCGTTGTCACCGAAGCGAAAAGAAATAAAGGAGAGAAAAAAAATCAGGAAAATAAAAAAAATGCTTGGGATTACAATGTGTTGTGGGCGGTAGGTGGGTGTGCCATCGTCCCGGGGACGTCCCCCGCAAACGGCCCGCCCGCCAATGACGTTGATCACACACGAAGACACTCACGACCCCGCACGATCGATTCGCGGAAAATCCTCCCGACGTCGATCCGACCCCCCCGCGAGGAACCGCGCACCGGAATAGGAAATGCGGAAGGGCTGCCCCCGCGGGGGTGACTTCCGCCCTTACCTCGGCTCGCCGTCACCTGCGCTCCGCACCCTCCTGCCCTGTCGCCGCTCCCCGCTCGACTGCCGAGCCGACTGGTCATCAACCTTGCAAGCTACCCCTCCCGCACGGGCCGCGCCGCCGCGGACGTGCTGCCATCTTTGCGTCATCTCGCCAAGCACCATTTTCTCATTTCGGATACGCTTCGCACGAAGGGGCGGGTCTTTCGAACGCAACACGGCGGGGGTGGGGGGTGGGGCACCGTCCCCTTTCCTCCCCGTTCATCCCTTCATCCCTTCCGCCCCCGCGCCACCCGCATCGGCCCCGCGGGGCCATTAAAATTACTTACCAAGAACCAGGCGGCTAGAAGCGAGCGGCGCGAGCAGTCGATAGAGTGTTTCCAGAGCACGATTTAATTCAGGACGTCTCGCGTCAATTATTTACCGCGTCCGACTGAGTCGTTCTGCGCTGCTTCGTGGCGCAACACCGCTCGCGACGGCGGGGGCCAGCGAGGGGGGGGGAGGGGCTGGGGGAGGAGGGGGGGGGGCGAATGAAAATTTTCACGACACTCGACACGACACGGGGAGGCCCACTCCGCACCGCCAAGAAGTGAGGGGAAGAGGGGGGCGGGGCGGGGCGCGAGCTACCACACAGCTCGTGAGCGAGCTAGCGGGCGGGCGAGCGAGCGAGCGAGCAAGCAAGCGGGCGAACTCTAGGCTCACGCGAACCGTTCGCGCACGCACGCCCCCGAATGTGTGGATCCTGACTTCCCGGAACCCTTTGCGGTTATCGACATTTTCCTCGCCGCCGCCGCCGCCGCCGCCGCCGGCCGCAGCACCGCGTGGCGAAAAAACGCAAACACGCGGCGCGCACGCCAAAGGGTAACGGAAGGGCGCGACGCGACGCGACGCGACGCTCCGCTCTGGTCTGGTCTGCTCGTGCGACGCGTGGGAGCAGCACCCACCCACGCGAAAAGGGCGGGCGAGGACGCGAGGACGGGAGGACGGGCGCTGAGCTCGCAGCTGGCGGCTTTCGTGTGTGCGAAGTACGGTTCGTCAATCGTACGTTACGTTTTCTCGCAGTCTAAGTTAAAACTCTCGCAGAACAACACGTACAAGAAAGAAACAACTATACAAGAAATGATCAAGCAAAGAAAGTAACAGATAACGTATTGCTTGCTGGTGCGTTGTGGTACACACAGGATTAAATTGGAACGATGTCCACATTTCCAGATAACCACACTTAAAGAAGTTTGATACTTGAATCCAGGCTGTAGGTTTGAATTTAAAATAAAAATTTTATGAGTGTAAATAGTTGACCAACGAAAGTAGCACATAACTTATTGCTTACTGGTGGGCTGTGGTACATACAGGCTTAAGTTGGAACGATGTCCACATATTCAGATAACCACACTAAAAAGAAGTTTAATACTCACATTCACGCTGTAGGTTTGAATCTAAAATAGAAACTTTAAATTGTAAATAGTACTGTTCTAATAACTGTGCCGATGTGATGCAAGCTTGAAGTTTCAGTTACAAGGGCGCACACATGAGAAAACGAGTTTAAATCTCTCATGAGAACAGCCGCGTATTTCACAATCAAAAGTTTGCGCGTCACGGAAAAGTCGAATACACGATAAAAGCATTGTTGCCGTGTTTTTCCTTACGAAAAATAAGATCGAATTTGGACAAATTGAATTTGAGCACATGAAATACGTCTGTGAATTTCAATATTACAAACATTCATATTATTACCCTTTTTTATTACCCCTATTAATATTATTACCCATACGTTAGTTCGTTATGTCGAAAACTAGCTAAGAAAAGAGAAAATGGTATAAATCTGTCGATTCTTACGAATATGATTCACATTAACAAAAATTGAAATGATAGAAAAAAAAATCAGATAGAAAATGACTATTTGTATTAAATTTGTAGTAAATGTATAGGGCGTAATTGTTCAAGGAAAATTGATCATTACAAATTAATGAGATCATGCGAAACTCGGAAAAAATAATTTAATTTTGCTTGGTGACGAAACACTACGATGGGCGCCAGGTGAAATTCATATTCACTTTTGCAAGCAAGCAGATGCATGAAGTATCCTGCCAATGGAGACACGAACAAGGAAAATTCGTCCCGACAAGTTAACGTGTTAACGAGAAACTTCGGGAAAATGTAATCACGTTGGGTGACGGAACCATAAGGTGAAAGGCGAGTGCAACCAGGACGCCAGGTCCTCCTCCTCAAGTCCGACGAGACGACGCAACTTTCGACAAATACTTCGGAGTTCACTGCTAGCGCAACTGAATATGTCACTCACATATTCTTCGCGACACTAATAATCCGAAATCGACATAACATGAATAATAAAATCAAAATTTCTATATTGCTTTTTCTTCGATAAATAAAAAGCTGGAGTAGTCGTGCGTACAACTCGGCGACGCAGATGTTTTGCACACTTCTCAATCCAGCAGCATATGCACTCCACTCGCGAAGAACTTCCACAGGCGCAGTCAACCCACACACTGCCACAGGTGCGGCCACATTTCGTTTATCGCATTTCATTTCGTTTCAATACGTCGGGCTTTCCGCTCATTTCGTACGGCGTGCTTGGCTTCTCATGGCGCTTCGTACTTTCGACGACGTACGACGTCATTCTCATTTTAAACGCTCCCCCAATTTATTAATGGGGAGTTACGTGCTTGAGAGAAACGCAGTTGCACATGTCCTGTGGCACTGGTCTATCATTCGGTCAGACACAAGCAGAGTAAACGCGCAACGACGTACAAACTCCTACGCAACTTTCGACAATGGGGATACACTACAGGCGCAAACGAACCAGTCACTCACCTCTTCACCACGTCACTAACGATTCGAAATCGAAATAGCACTATTTAAAAAAGTCCAACTTTTCCCTTTCTTTAGTGAGAAAAATATTGTGTGTGCAGCAGATATCGTCGCTTACCTCTTCATCACGTCACCAACAATCCGAAATCGAAAGAACACGGCCAAAAAAGCGATATTTTCGTAATTTTTTTGAAAAAAAAAAAAGGGTGCTCACCTGCTGGGTGTCGTCGGCGTGCGCTGCACAGCCGTCGTCGTCCTCGCCGTGTTGCGGGTCGTCAGCGCCGTCCCGTGTCGCACTCAGCGTCGGCGGTGGCGAGCGCTCCGTGGGTGTTGCGTCTCCGAAAGCGCGCTCTGCAGCATGGAGGGCGCGGCAAGGGCTGAGTGAGTGAGTGAGTGTGTGTGTGCGCGCGAGGTCGCAGGAGCTCTGCGGTGGAGGGTCGGTCCGCGACGTCTGCGCCCGCGCGTGCGACTGACTAGCTGGCTGGCGGAGCCCTCGCCGCCCCGCCGCCGAAACCGCGCCGCGCCGCGCCCCCCCCTCTCCCGCCCCGCCCTCCAGCCGCTCGGCTCGCCCTCCCGCCCGTTCGCTCGCTCGCCCAGCGGCGGCCCGCGGAGGCGACGGCGCGCGCCGCCCGGGTGGAAGGGAAAGACACCGAGGAGGAGGTGAAGGAGGAGGAGGAGGAAGAAGAAGAGGCAGAAGCGGACGCCGCAGGACGAGGACGAAGGGGCCGAAGTCACCCGCCCGCCGAGAGCTGCGTCGCCGCCACGCAACTCGCACGCACTGCACGCAGCCGCCCGCCCCCCTCGTCGCCGCCGCCGCCGCCGTCGTCGTCTTGGTAGCCGTCGCCGCCCGTCTCCCCCGCTCTCCTTCCCCGCGTGCGTCTCGCTATATCGCCTCCGCAGCCGGCTGCCTCGCCGCTGGTTTAGGGCGTCGCCGCGGAGGCCGGGCCAAGCCGAATCTGCCGGCCCAAAAAACCCTCGTGTGCAGGCCGACGGCGGCGGCGCGGGCGGGGGCGGAGGCGAGGGTGCGGGCGGGGGTGGGACGGCGGGCCGTATCTCCGGGGGGGCGCGGCGCCGGCGGGGGACGAGGGGCGGGGCCGGGGGAGGGGGCAGGGGTTGATACGCAGGCCGGGGAGAGGGGGACGCGAGACAGCCTTGACGGCGGGGGCGGAGCGGGGTTGCCCGGCCACCCTCGTCCGCGTGCTATCGCGTCGACCTCGGCGGGCTCAGACGGGCGCGGAGGGAAGGGTGCGCCGGCGGGGGCGGGGGCGGAGGAGGAAGCCCTGCGAGTGAGGGCGCCCGTCTGCGGCCCACGCGTGTCCGGTTGCCGCCCCCGCCTCCGCCCCTGCCGCCCTCCCCCCAGGGGGCGGGGCAGGGCGACGAAAATTGCGAGACGCAGCGAAGTCCGGCCGATACGACGCGGCCGATGGAATCAATACGTGGTGGACGGAGCTAGCGGCGAAACGTTTCCGAATGTCAAGACGAATGTTTGCGCGTTAGTTTTCCTCATTGTTGAGTTTCGTTGTTGAGGAATTCAATGGTCGCTTATAAGCGCAGTCCCGCGCCGAGGATTGCACCAAATGTTTAATTAAAATCTAATGTAACTTTTTAAATTATCTTCATTAGCTATTTTTCATTGTCATTGGAAAATTATTCCCCATGTACAGTGTCTTCAATTCTTACTATTTCCTTTCATAACGGGGCTGCCAGGCTATGCAGCGGACAGATTTGCCGAGGCCTATGTTCGTGGCCGGTTTCTTGGTATTAATTTCTTACAGATCGTCTTGAATATCATCAAAACAAACATGTTGCTCCCATGAATTAGCATGACATTTCCCCAGGTGTCCTATAAATTAATTCCGGAACTTGAATTTTATAAAACTCAATGTTGATCAATAAAATGCTTCTTCAAACTATACTTGACTAGTGGAATAAATTCTCACAAGCGAAGTCTATATTTTAAATATAATAAATCGTGGTATCTATAGAGAGTCGGAACTCTAAAAATTTGAATGAAGGGTTTGAGACCTGACGGTGACAGGATTTTCGACACACTCTGGGTCGAGTTCAGCTGCTGTCTGGAGGAGAATTCTAGCGGCCAGCTGCTCTGATCGGAAGTTTTCCGTGGTTCCTCCGATCGACACCAGGCGAATGCCGGAGATATACCATAACACATAGCCATAGACCGCACGCGATCTTTCTCCTTCCTCTTCCTTGTCCTATCCCCACCCCTTACTTACACACACACTTATATGTCCTAGACTATGTACATGTCGGGAGACCAGATAGGCGCTTAGAGTTTGTCCCGGCTGGAGCGGTGCCCCGGTGGTGGGAGAAATCTGGTCGGGGAAAACCCCACTAGTCAACATATAGGTCGGCGTCGGCTCTCGCCATTCAGCGGGGAAACTTATCGCCACCTTCTGCAATAAAAACATGTACTACACTTACGGGACTAATGACTCTAGCCGTTGACACGGCAGGAAACTCAATCACTCAATCTATCGTTTATAAGCAACAATCAAATTCAAATACATCCAATACAAAAATCAAAATCTGGTACACTAATCACTTGACATATGTTTTTTTTTCGTTTCTCCCACAACCTTCCAGGGCAAAGACATTCCAACTTAGACAAATATACTCGTATGTTGCAAAAATTAAAAAAAGAGTAAAATCACGATTCCTTAATAACTCCCTTTTACCTCTTTAAAACTGTTATCCTTCCTTAACTAAGCATCCTCCTCGAAATCCCTTCCCCAGGCACACTAATATTGCCTTTAAACCCAACCACCACCTAAAACTCAATTTAACTGATCTTCGCTGAGTTCACTGGTTTCGATTCATCTGACCTCCAAGAAAGGAGGTAACGCATGCAGATATCCATTGCTAATCGGTAAGAGAAAAATTGGATGTCATGAGCTCCCCTGAAAGGCAGAAATGACAAATATGCAGATATACGAGGAATTAAAACTGATGGGAATGCGCGGGATATCGAAACTTTTCCTCCATTTCGTGTTATTAATCAAGTCATTCAGATGTATGAAAAGTGCATGGCAACATTAAATGACCTACAATTGAATGAATTTAGGCAGAAATCATTCAAGACACAAGAATCAATATGGTTGGAAAATGGCTTGGAAAGTTGGGCCATATCTTAACACCTCGCGCAGCAAAAATGCACGCGGAAAATTCGATATGTGTGAGAGGTGTCCGTAGAAAAGTTAGAAAATTTCTACATATTCACTATATGGAAAATGAAAAAAATCATGCCGCTTGGTATTAAGTCTCGAAGACTAATGAAATAAGGGAGGTTTATACATTCGGGAACAATTCAAAACCTACTCACTGTGAACGCAGGGTTCAACACCTTTGTGAAATTGTAAAGGGAATTTACAATATTCATCAAGATCTGTACATGTTTGCTTTAGGGTAATATGGCAAAGAAATCTTCTTTACACTTAACTTTAAAACATAATGCACCGCATAATAAACAACTAGATGTTTTGTGAAAGAACATGTGTCAGACGATTGTTGGATATTGCGTTTATGTACAATCACAAATCTTTGTATTTAAAAACACATTTCGAACTTTAGAAAGCTTGATATATTAGCTTCTCTAATAACAACCGTACTCTCACTTTTTCGAAGAAATGTCGAATTCTTTAAATAGATTGATTAAAGCTCATATAATTAAATAATAAACAAATGACGACAGATACGTGTTCATTGTGTTAATTTTATAATTTAATTAAAATTTAGTGTTTATTCTATTAAACCGATTAATAACAGCAAACGATAAAACATCTACAGTTAGGTACCTTTAATTTAAAGCAACAATCATGAAACTTTGGTTGAGTGGAAAGCTGAAAATTCTTGCTGCACGAAAACTCAATGTTTTAAACACAAATATTATTGCAATTTTCTAAATATCTGAGGTTTTAATTAAATACGGAACTATACCATACTTATAAATGCACTTTCTTCTATATGAGCAAAAAATTTCATTTTTCAAACAATTTTGAAAAGGTCAAAGGGGCATCCTGTTAAGTTTCCGTCAAAGTTAAAATACCTTAATGATATCTGGAACGATCTTGATCTTATGCTTACCATATTTACTATATTTTATCTTAAAAGCTTCTAATCTGAGTTATGTGTAACACATTCATCCATCCATCCAGATATCCATCCATACAGACCTGTCGATTTTCGGGTACAAAATTTCGTACATCTCTTCTACACCTGCAGCAGACTTCACCATCTTCGGATCAGCGCTAATAGACCATAATCCTGACGTGCGTGACACAAAAGAACTTCACACACTGATTTTAAGGCCGATAATTTGAAATCATATTGTTGAGGCATTCTATAATAAGGAATAAAAGTAAAAATAGTAACTTCTATTTCATATTTCCTTTTTGCTTAAAATAATATTGTTAATTTTCTTTAGAGACAAGAAAAATTGTTTTGCCTTTTTAGACGAGCAATCTACTCCAAAAATGTGGTAGGTTCTGTGCTTTGTGATTGTTGTTTAGAAAAAAGTGCATCCATTTCAAATGCTACCTGAGAGTTATAATTCCGGCGACAAGTGTTCGAAGCACAATCCCCCACTTGCAAAAGATTTTCACGACTCCATCAGATCATACAGTCACAAAAAATCAATTATAGCACTCAACCTGATACGAAATCCAGCTTCATGAGTAATTCCATCCTGCAATATTTCTGTCCCTCTCTTTTACACGAAGAATCCCCATTCTCAATGGGCGCACACCTCATTGTTGTTCAGATAAAAAATCTCATCTCATTGTTGTCCGAAGAAAAAAAAACATCACGCATAATAAATAACGTTTCAAAGGCCAAGTAAATAGCCATTATTCTCTATGACAAGTGGACGAAGCACAATCCCTCAGTTTGCAAGCCTTTTCACGTCTCCATCCTCCGGCCAGAGACAGTGGCGAGGAATCAATAGGGGCGCAGGTATATAGGAGCAGGCTCCTAAAGAGGTTGCAGCACACAATTGCCTTTCGAGTGCAAGGTGTGTGTCTCGGGGCACGCGAGGGGGGGGGTAGGGGTTGTGTTTTTTTGGTTCGGTGCCGCGCCGCGTCGGCGCGTGTAACAAGAGGCACCACGCGGTGTTGGCGGTGGAGATGAGGGTGATGGGATTTTGGCAATGAGGATGGTGGAGGTGGAGGGGGTGAAAGTGATGATGGATTTATTGATTGATTAGTGTTTCCGAGCCCGTCAACTGCTAAGGTCATTAGTTCCGTGTAGTGGATGTTTTTCCTCGGGAGAGGGCGGTGATCTTTCCCTCTTAGATGGCGCAATTCGGCGAAAACCTACACGACACTTAGAGGAGTTTGCTCTGACCAGGTATCTCCCCCGGCGGGGCACTGCCCTAGCAGGGACAAACACCAAGCTCCCGAATATTCTCCCGGCATGAGTGGAAGTGTAGAGCATATTAGTGTAAGTGTGTGTGTAAGGGGTGAAGATAGGACAAGGAAGAGCAAGGAAAGATCGCGCGGTCCGTGGCCCGTTTGTTAGGGTACTGCTCTGGCATTCGCCTGTTATTGATCGGAGAAACCACAGAAAACTACCGATCACAGTAGCCGGCCGCTAGAATTCTTCACCAGGCCGCGACTGAATTCGACCTGCTATGTAGCTAGTGTCGCAAATCCTGCTACCGTCGGCACTCGGACCTCGAACGATGATATCTGATATATATTCACATATAAACAAGAAATAATTTACAATATCTTCGGCAAAAGAGTGTATAATTATATCCACAAATTAACATTTTTATAATTAAGCATTTGTTCTGGTCACCTGTTCCTCTCCCTGAAGCTGTTTTTTTGTCGTGCGTAGGAGACAAGAAATTGCAATCGCAACCTCAAGTTTATTTTTTGTAGTCTTATATTTAACAAATTATTTCGCGATTTACAATGTGGTGCATTCGCTAAAATCTACATACAAGAAAGTATTTTGATTTTGCCCAACGCCATTTTACACTCCCAACACGTGGCTAGCGTTTTAAATTTAGCAACCCTCACGCAATAAGCTTTCGCAACCTCTGAGGGAGGAAAACTACGGGCGAGGGGGCCCAAGAAATTGGCGACGAAGGAGTCAGGCAAAACTGAAGGGCGCCATGAGAGTAGCGTACGTGAACCTAACCTTTAGGGCCATTTCTGTGCTTCTGACCAACAACTACCTGAGGGTATCTAGCCTAGGCCGTCCCGAGCTTTGTTGCTTACATGCGGGTTAAATAAGAGGGTATTCTCGGCTAAAGTGTACAAACTTTACACAAATTATTTGATTTATGCAGTGAGATTTATTTCCCAAAGTATTTTTGTGTTTGATTAGTTGGATATTCTGCATTTCTCTGATTTATGTTATCGGGAGCCGTAGTTTAGGGCATCAACTGATGTCACTTCAGTTCCTCTGACCGGGAGGTCCTAGGTTCGACTCCTTACAACGGCAGGATTTTCGACACTAGCTTGTCAGATAGCTCGAATTCAATCGCTGTCTGAAGGAGATTTCTGGCGGCCGGCTGTTCTGATCGGTAGTTTTCCGTGGTTTCTCCGTTCAACACTAGGCGAATGCCGGAGCAGTACCCTAACAAACGGGCCAAGGATCTTTCCTTTCTCTTCCTTGTCCTATCCTCACCCTTACACACACACACACACACACACACACACTTACACTAACATGCACTACACTACTACACATGCCAGGAGACTGGTCAGGAGCTTAGAGCTTGTCCCGTCTGGTGCGGTGCCCCGCTGGTGGGAGAAACCTGGTTGGAGAAACCTTCCTAGCCGATGGTAGGTCGTGCCAGATCTCGTCATCCAGCGGGGGAAGACCACGGCCACCTTCCCAGGAAATAAACATTCACTACACTTACGGGAATAATGGCCTTAACTGTTGCCGGCTCGGATTCTTAAATCTTAATCAATTAATCAATCAATGACCTATGCTTGTTAAATGTTAATTGCGGAGGCCAAATTCCCGAACCTCATCATTAACTTGAACAAGCGTAGCGAAGTTCAACTGAGCCCCTTGATATTGGAATTTTCTTTCGAACTCTTCGCCCGCAACCCAGAACTCTTGTCCGAATTGAAAAACAAAGAATTATAATATTTTGTTTTCCAAATGTTTAAGTCAAAAAAAGAATATGAAAACATTGAATAATTCCCGGTTTTTGGCGCCGGACTTGAAAAGTATATTCGAACTTCTTTGAGAACTCTTCGGTCGCTAACCAGAATTTCTGACAAAAGTGTGGTAAATGTGTTTTAATTTTTTATAAATTTTAATGTGCAACAAAAACTAACCCGTAATCTATATATATATATATATATATATATATATATATATATATATATATATATATTATATATATATATATATATATATATATATATAAAGAAAGTCGTGTTAGTTACACTATTTATAACTCAAGAACGGCTGTACCGATTTGGCTGAAAATTGGTGAGCAGGAAGCTTAGAGCCAGGAGACGGACATAGGATACTGTTCATCCCGTTCGACAGCGTTCCTGTGTGAGAACGCACGTTTTCGCACGTGTTCGCGTGATTTCGCATGTTTTCGCGTGATTTCGCACCTTTTCGAGGGTTTTCGCACGTTTCATGCGTTTTCGTATGTTTTCGCGCCTTTTCGCCTAAGTTTTCTGTGCAGAAGCGTTCTGCAGCGGAGAACAAGCAAGCAATCAAGCAAAGATACAAATGAAGCTAATAAAAGCGTGTTAAAAAGTGAAGTGAAGTATAATTAACAATGCCGCGACCAAGACGATCGAATCTTTCCCGACAAAGCCGTAATGCAAGAAGGATACGAAACATTGCTAATGAAAGGACTGAAGAAGAACAAGAAATTGCACGTGAAGAGCGCCGCGTTAGTATGTCTCGACTTCGTGCTTCTCAATCACAAGAGCAACGTGAGGCAGCCCGTGAAACGGCTCGGTTGGCAATGCAAAATCGTCGAGCGAACAACAGAGGTCAACAAATAGATAATTTTCGAAGCAGAACAAGAAATTCATCAAGTGCTGATTTGAATCGAGCAGCGTTTCGATACGATTGCAGCAATGATTACAGCTTGCACCCTAGCGTTTACATTGGGCCAATGAACGTTGTTTGCGAGTATTGTGGTGCATTAAAGTTTTCCGGAGAAAAAGATGGCACCGACTGTTAAGGCGGAACAGAGTTCGCCGGGTCAGCTAGTTGTGTAATATATCTGTTTTATTCCGTATGACAAATGCTGATTAGACGATTTGCCAGAACTCGTAGGTTATAAATTTTGCTCTTTAATTTTTTATTTATATGTTTTATTGAAAGTATATTTTAAATTGAACCAATAATTGGGTTGTGATAAATAAAGTTGAAGTTGTTGATAGTTTAAGAGATGTTGAATAGTTTGGCTGGCTGTTCACATCTCTGAAATGTTTGCTATTGAGAACTTTTGTCGTGGCTTTGATAAGCGTGACTCTTGTTTTTAAGGATTTTTTGATCTGTATGTTTGGAAAATGAAAGTTAATTTTTTCAATAATTGATTATTTGCTTCATATTTTTTCTGATTTTTTTAAACTAGACGTTTTTGACTGTCATTTTAATATTTAATTTTCCTAATGTGCAAATCATAAAATTTCGATTTTGCCAGTTTTTGCCCGCAGCTCGATTTTTGCTTTTGAATTTAATTTTTGGTGATAATTTTTGAATTGTTGCAGAAATTTTTCAAAACTTTTCGAAAAATCCAGAACTAGCTGTTCGCTACTCAGAACTCTGAAAATATTCATGGTTTTCAAAATTCAACCTGCCAACTCCATACACCTAAGGGAAAAAGTGGCCCTGGGCCTTCTCCAGTGTACACAATGAAGTCCCCTATCTCTTTCCAGTTCGCTAGAACTACTGTATCCTAGATGCACGTATGCTGCACGGTGCCAGCTGAGAACGCAGACGTTTGCGAAATTGAAAGTGGGAGTAGCCGCGGTTTCAGAGGCTCAGGCTAAAACAAAGTCTGTGGAGGACAAGAGGGTGGGTAACGAAGAGGCAACGGCAGAGAAGAAAGGGAGGGACGGAGAGAGAGAGATAGAACTGGAGATTGATTGATTGATTTTTTCGTGTTTCTGGGCGCGTCAACTGCTCTGGTCATTAGTCCCGTTAGTGTAGTGCATGTTTTGTTCTCGGGTGATGGCGGTGATCTACCCCGCTGGATGGCGAGATCCGGCGCCGACCTACCGTCGGCTAGCGGGGTTTCCCCCTAACCAGGACTCTCCCACCAACGGGGCACCGCCCCAGCCGGGACAGGCTCTAAGCTCCCGACCGGTCTCCCGGAATATGTGGTAGTGTAGTGCATGTTAGTGTAAGTGTATGTGTAAGGGGAGAAGATAGGACAAGGAAGAGGAAGGACAGATCGCGCGCGGTCCGTGGCCTGTTTGGTAGGGTACTGGTCCGGCATTCACTCGGTGTTGATCGGAGAAACCCCGGGAAACTACCGATCAGAGCAGCCGGCCGATAGAATTCTCCTCCAGACAGCGACTGAATTCGACCTAGCTGAAACGCTAGTGCCGAAAATCCTGCCGCCGTCAGGACTCGAACCTAGGACCTCCCGGTCAGACTGGAGATGGAGGTGAAGCCAAAGGCCACGGTAGAGAAGGAGGTGGCGGATCTGACAGAGTCGGGAGTGGGATGGGGAGTGACAGCGAGGATCGGAGGTGCTGATAAAGGAAGAGGCAGTGCCAAAGGGAAACAACGGTGGCAAGGGCAAACATGTTGGCGAGAGGCCGGGTACGGAAACAGACAGTATGGAGGAACGACGGCGAGAGACGGAGCGGAAGCGAAGGGGAGAACAGAGACAGAGTTGGGGGTAGAAGCCAACAGAGATGAAAACGGGGACATTGACAGTGGCGGTGACGCAAGGGGAGAATACAGGGGGAATCAACTTGCAGGGTTTGCTTTACCGTTTATGGGAAACCAATGTGAGTATAGTTCCTCGTTTATCTGTGCGTTCCGCTGCAGTGAACTTTATTAAACGACGACGTCTCGCAGGAAACAATGCTTTACGTTCCAAACAAGTGGGTTTGAATTAGTGTCGCAAAAGTATAGAAGAGTTTTATAAGTATTAAACAATGGGACGAAGGTTCTTTAGCTTACACCGTGCTTCCAATTGACTCGCCATCGTCGTTCGTTGTCCAAGACTCAACCAACTCGATCGTAGCGTCCTAAGCGAGAATGTGTGAACTATCCTCAAAATGTTTGATTTGCGAATTGGAGACGACTAGAGAGCGAATCGATAGGCACTATAAAATTAAAAATAGGCTAGCAAATAGCCACTAAAAATTCTTAAAAAAATAGACACTAAATAGGCATTTAAACTCAGAAAAGGCACTTATTTTTAAATAAAGCTAATAACTGCTGATATTTTTTGCTAATTTTATATTTTATTACGGTAACAAATTATTACAAATGGATGGAACCAAATGAGATAAACACGTCTATCACCGTAAATAATTAACTGTTCACATTAATTGTTATGTTAATGTCACGTAGATGACAACTCGTTTAAGCAAAGCTATTTTAATAGTAAGTATATGTATCTGCTAAAGCCAAGACGAAAGTGTCAAACAAACACGATTAAAAGTATCACATATGAAATGGCAGTGTACTACCAAATACTACTGAAGAAAAATGTAATCTCCTGCCACTCAAAAAATTTTTTGAATCTTGATGTTGATTGAAACGAATTAATACATCGACAACCTATGATTCTGAGCAACAGAATAAAAAAAAGCAAAAAGGGTGAAATCCGTCGTGGGCAAGCCGGCGAGGCGGCGACTCGTTCCCAACCGCACGCTGCATGGCGTCGGCCGAAAGGCACCGGTTGAAACGTGCCCATGCAACAAATGTCGCCGCTGCAGCGTTTCGAGTTCCAACGAAGGCGGATTTTCGACACTATCTAGACAGCTAGGTCGAATTCAGCCACTCTCTGGAGAATTCTAGCGGCCGGCTCCTCTGATCGGTAGTTTTCCATGGTTTCTGTGTTCAGTACTAGATACAGTATTACCCAGAGTACAAATGGGCCAAGGACCGCATGCGTTCTTTCCTTCCTCACACCTTGTCCTCCCACTCCCCTTACACTCACACACATATATAAACTTACACTCTCATGCAATACACTCCCACTCACATCTGGAGACCATTCGGGAGATTAGAGCTTATCCCGGCAGGGGAGGTCCCTCAGCTGAGGAGATTCCTGGATGCCGACCTCACGTTTTGGTGATGGAGGAATACCATCACCTCTCGGATCTAACATGTTCTACACTAGCTGGACTAATGAGCAATGGACCGGGAGAAGTGGCTCAGGGCATCAACTGATGTCACTGTAGTGCTCCTGACTGAGAGGTTCTAGAAGCTTGAGTGCTGACGGTGGCAGGATTTTCGACAAAAGCTGCATAGCTAGGTTGAGTTCACCTGTTGCCCGGAGAACTTAGCGGCCGACTGCTCTGATCGGTGGTTTTCCGTTGTTTATCTGGTCAATACCAAGCGAATACCGGAGTAGTATTCTAAGCAAACGGGCGCGCGCGATCTTTCCTTCCCCTTCCTTGTCGTATCCTCACCCCTTACACACACCTACACTTGCATGCAGACACCACCACTCGTGCCGGGAGACCGGTCGGGAGCTTAAAGCTTATCCCAGCTGGGGCGGGGCTCCGTTGATGGGAGATCCCTCGATACGGAAAACTCCGCTAGCTGACGGGCAGGTCGGCGCCGGATCTCACCATCCAGCGGGGGAAGATCATCGCCACCTCCCGAGGAAAACACATCCACTACACTTATGGGACTAACGACCTTAGCTGTTGATACGCGGGAATCGCTAATCAATGAATCACTCAATCAAAACCCTGCTCTAGCGGGTCTAATGACCGAAGTAGCTGACGAGCCCGTAAATACGAAATACAGTCGACTCTGGTTATAGTGAACTACTGGGGACTAACATTATTAGTTCTCTATATCCGATGATGTAAAAAATTAAACAGAATTTCTCCATAAATTTTAATTTTATTAACACAGAGATACAGCAAAACACATTAACAGCACGAACTGAAAATTTCAATATTTTCATTTGTCCTTAAAAATCAATTTTTTAAAATTCTTTGCTTCGTACTTTTTCATTAGTAATTTCTCTACATTCTTCTCCAGAATTCGGGTTCTATCCATAATTGATTCTACATTGTCCTCCGTGTCTAAGTATCGTAATGCAGTCTTGACACCCTTCAATGCCTCTTACACTGTTTGAATTCAAGCTACCTAGTTTTAGAATTTGTGGCACTGAAGCGATATATTCTTGTCCAGGAGGGAATTATTACCAGAACGTTGTATTTCCTAGGTTCACAATAGCCGAGGTTCAGGTTCACTATAACCGAGTTTTCTTATGCCTCTTTGTAATGTAAGCGAAACGGGATCAGTGACTTAAGTTCACTATAAGCGAGTGTTCACTATATCCGAGTTCGCTATAACCGGAGTCGAGTGTAGTCACTGGATGCGCGAGCGGGCCGGCAGGCAGGCAGGCATGGCGCCGGGGCCGGAGACGCAGGCCGTGACGCGGAGGGGCGCGGAGGGCCGTTTTGCAATTCGCGCGAAAGGGAGAATGGTTTCCCCCGAAGCCAAACAGGCGCTGACGAAACGTCCAAGCGGCGCCGGTCGATTAGGAGCCGAGCCGAGCGCGCACTTGCGACCTACCGACCACATCCGACGGGGAAAACGATTTTTTTTTTCGCTTTGGAGTTATTTTGTGCCTCGATTTGGGGGGATTTTTGCCTCGTTTATAACAGCTTTTTTTAAAATAAAAATCCAATAATTTGAACGAAACTAATTTTGGAATAGATATACGTTAACGAAATTAGAAACAGAGGAGGGAGTTATTTTAATGCAGTGAAATAGGTAACATTGGTAAATAACAAAAGCATATTTTGAGTTGTGCTTTACTTTTTCATTTCAGTTGTATTTTCTTATTTTGTAATAAATGTTACACACAATGTGTACAATTGTTTGTTTTGTGTTATACTACTACGTAAAAATAAATTGTCTTGTTCGCGTAACAATGTAATAACTTTGGTGTAAATACGATCGTTTTACAAAAAAGCTTAAAGTATGTTACTCCAAGAACTGGTTAATTTGAGTGGTTATAACTAGGGGGCGGATTTTGATGACTTAAAACATCGCCAAAAATGATCAATAAAATGGTCTTAAAATGGTTTTAAAATGCCCTTTAACCAAAGAAAAATGACGTAAAAATGTGATCAATATCAGTTCAGAATAACAACTTAAGCTGTTGGATATATTACTCATGTAATCGAGGCTGCTTCTATTCGTTCAAGTGAACTCAGCTTTCAAACTTTTCGTTTGGACTGTTTTTTACCTGAAAATCTCTGTCTTTAGTTATCCCGAAATAGGCGGAACCGCCAATGACGCTGACAGGCGTCACAGGAACCTTTGATTACATACTCACACTGACTGACACAACATCTGAGCGAAGAAATCGAATAGGCTACCAGGTATAGGTATTTATGAATTCTGTGGAAAACATTTGTTGCATCTCGTAAATATTATTTGAAGCAAGCACCATTAAAAATGATATTCAAATCAATGAAATCAGCAAAAAATGCACTAAAAATGACGGGGGAAAAATGATTTATTAGTCGAAATCGATAAAAAAAATTCAAAAGATGACGTATAAAAAAATGGGTCATTTTCATTAGTCATAACATAAAATGAATTTCTGTACTAAACGTCATTTTTCTAAAGTAACAAAAATGGCATTTGATTAAAATCCTCTCCCTAGTTAATCAAAATGAACCGTGAAAACGAAAATGGAATAACATAACCGCTGCCCCTAGCATGCGCTCGGAGCCTCGGGTTACCATTGTCGCTTCAGCCTCCGGTCACACGGCAGGTGCCCGATGGGCACATCGCAACAACCTGTGGCTCAGAGAATGATTCGACACCGAAATTTCTATCGCGCGTTCATTTTTAGTGTCGTGTTACTGTTTCTATTGTAATTCGCAGTCATTCCTTTCTTGACATTATGTGTAGACTTACTGTACATGAATTAGAGATGATCATATTACGAAGAATATTAAGTTGCATTTTACTATTGTTTTAATATTGAATAAAGGTACGAAATTAATATTCTATTGAGCACCTGTGTAATTCTAGTTTCTTTTATATAGTCGTTCATTCTTAACAAAAGACATAGAAATTTATACTCAAAATTATACTCAGGTTATTGTTTTAAAAACATGACTAGCACACGCGTATTTAATATGAAATAGTGCACTACAAATGTGAAACTGTCTTGGTTATGTACCACAATTTTTCTTTTTGTACGTTAGTATAAAAATGTGGGTTTTTACGTGCGGTAGGTAGACTTTTACGAACGGTAGGTAGCTTACAAGAGAAGTATGAAAATAAAGAGCAAATTAATTGCAAATTATAAATTAAATTGCTCATTAATTGCAAATTAAATAAAGCACACATTCATTTAAGTATTATTAAACACTTCCCAATAACTATTAACTTAATTAACTATTAAGAAATAATTAGAAGGTATCTTTTAATACATTATAATTTATGAAACTCGTAGCAGCTCTCTTAGATGTACACCAATTTCTCAACTGATGGTACGATATTTTTCGTAAATACTTTAGGAATTTGGGGTAATAAATGAAATACTGCAGTATTCGCAGATTCGAACAACTTCTTTGGAATGTCACATTGCTTTTAACCATTTTAAAATCAGTAATTACAACCACAATCTACCATTTACAATAGGAACTCGTATAAAATAATCCTCACTACCTTATTTCGCGAATCCAGGGCCTCCTGTTATACAAACGTTAACCAAGGTGAGGGTTCCCTTCGAATAAACCATGAAGAGTAGAGATGAAACAAATCATGATTCATAGTACAAACTTTTTTATACGATCGTAGAAAAAATGTTTATATTTCGTGAGTAAAATATTGTTTTTTATTCGATATCGATCGTTCAAAAAACAATAACTTCTCGTACTTAACATAAAAATAACTATTTACAACTGTTAGGAATCTACTGAACCCATAGTTTCCGCAACAGCGTATGTATATATGAGCGCCTGCGGTCGTTTGTTCTGCCAATAATACCATACATCAGCTGCATTGTTACTCACCAAACGTCGCAGTTCGATGGCCTCTCTCTTCAGGTAATTTACATAAAAACACTTTAAATTCAAACACAAAGAAATATATTGTTCGTGAAATCATATATTGAGAATCAATCGCCAAATGTTACCTTCTCCACTTCCGCGGATATCTTGTTCCTTACTTTACAACCAGTGATTAATTTGCTAAAGTACCTTCCTCAAGGACTGAAGTACCTTCCTCCTTTTCGTCAAACTTTCAATATTTTGAAACCACTACTAATTGGAATTAAAAACAAAAATTTCACATTAATAGTTCCGACATACATTTAGACGTCCATTCTCTCACCAACTTCATCCAGGCTCTCTCAACAAACTTGCGTCCATGGTAACCGACGTTACATCCCTCAATTGTTCTTTACTACGAGTTCATGCAACTCGTACAAAATGTATACTTTCATATCGTAGCAAAAACCTGAGATGAGAAATGTTGAGCATTTTAGTTTAGGAAACTGTGCACTTTCCATAACTATTTACTGCACTTCATGAAGCGTAATGAACTTGAAATATGCAAGAAACTCTCTCAAACATGACTACTAAATGGAGTCTTATTTTTGTAATGAATGCTAAATATTTTTGGGAATGTGTATTCCTTTTATTATGTTTTATTATTATATCTGTTTTTACTTCAATTACTATCATCTCTGAAATAGTTCTATTTTGCAAATGATGAAAAATTCTCAAAAATCAACTTTGAAAATGTACAAAAATTATAAACTCATAGCTTGAACAAAAACAGACAATTGTCGTGGCGAAGCGAATTTCTATAATCCAACACCGTAATAACTCTGGTAAATTTTTCCTTAGAGGTAACGATAACTTAATGTTTTAGCTTTCCAGAATTTATGTAGCTCTTAGGAGGCCGTCATATCACCATTCATTATGCCACACATGCACGCTATGAGTAAATGAAACGTCCATTAGCGATCAAGTTTTATGCGCAAGATATTAGTTTACAAACACAATTCATTTCATCTCTTACTGAGAATTTTTCATTTATTTCAGAATAATGTTTATCGTTTTTGATAGCTCAACATCGTTGTCCCAGCGGCATAGCTGACTGGGAGGTCCTAGGTTCAAGTCCTGACAGTGGCAATTTTCGACACATGCTACACAGGTGGATTGAATTCAACTATTGCCTGGAGGATAATTATTACCTCCGGTTACACTGATAGACTTCATCACACTACCACTCATGTGGGGAGACCTATCACCGAGAGAGGTGGCTCAGTGCATCAACTGATATCCCTGCAGTGCTTCTGACCATTTTCGACACTAGCTTGTCAGCTAGGTTGAATTCAGTCGCCGTATGGAGGAGAGTTCTAGAGGTCTCCTGCTCTGATCGGTGGTTTCTCCGAACAACATTAGGCGAATGCTGGAGCAGTACACTAACAAACGGGCCACGGACGGCGCGCCCGGGAGACTTCTCGTGGGTTAGAGCTTCTCCCGGGTAAGAGCGCTGCTCCGCTTGCGGATGGAACCACGCAAGCCAACATATTGATTGATTGATTAGTGATTCCGGGCATGTCAACTACTATGGTCATTAGTCCCGTAAGTGTAATGCGCGTTTTTTGCTCGGGAGGTGGCGGTGGTCTTCCCCCGCTGAATGACCAGATCCGGCTCCGATCTACCGTCAGTTAACGGGGTTTTCCGCAACCAGGTATCTCCCATCAGCGGGGCTCCGCCCAAGCCTGGACAAGTTCTAAGTTCCCGACAGATCTCCCAGCATGTGTGGTAGTGTAGTGCATGTTAGTGACGGGTGTGTGTAAGGGGTGAGGATAGGACAAGGAAGAGGAAAGTAAGATCGCGTACGGTCCGTGGCTCGTTTGTTGGGGTACTGTTCCGACATTCGCCTGGTGTTGATTGGAGAAATCACGGAAAAATATCGAGCAGAGCAACTGGCCGCTAGAATTCTCCTCCAGACAGCGACTGAATTCGACCTAGCTGAAAAGCTAGTGTCGAAAATCCTGCCGCCGTGGGGAGTGGGAACATAGGACCTCCCGGTCAGAGGCGCTGCAGTATCATCAGTTGATGCACTGAGCAACCGCCCCCGGTCCGACGTTTGGGTCTCTGACGAATTTCACATTCCATCGGGAAGATCCACAGTGATTTCCAGAGATAGAATATGCACTACACTTGCGGTACTAGTGATTTAAGTATTTGACGCATCCGGAATCGACGAAATACTAACTGACTGACTTTCTGACTCACTTAATCAAACTAATATTCTATTGGGAAGTACAGACTCCGATTTCAAGCAGTTCTGACATTTCAGTGACAGTAAATATACATGAATGTATATTTTTTCTTTTTACCACGGCTTCTCTTTATGCTAATGTAGTTCAAATTACTATACTCCATTTAAATGTATTCTCATCTAAAACACTCGTACTTTTCCGATTATAAGAAGGTCGTATTTATTTTCGCCAAACAGAAAAATAATCAACAAAAGGCAGTCACTCAGAATGTTTGCAAAGTGCCTTTAAGATCTCGGTAATTTTATAATAGTATTTAATAATTTAAAATATTTTATCGTATTTAACTGAGAGATTTTCATCGCATTCAAAATGATTATCAGCGTCAGATTATCAGTTGGATGTAGTTTCACAAACAGAAAAATGCTCTTATGTTGATCCTTTTCTATTCCAAACAGTCCATGCTAGCTCATCAAATATTTACAGCTTGTCTTGAAATCCCCTTTTGTATTCCGCACGTAATAAGAAATTATTTAGCTCCTGCAGTCACAAGGTAATCAACAAGAGACAAACTCACTTAGGAAGTTTGCATTGCACCGCTAAGAACTTGGCTACTTCGACTTAGTTGACCTCAGAAACTTCTTAATGAGGCATTTCCGTCAATTTACACTAACAAAAAACATTAGAATGGCTTTTCTCTCATATTACTAGAAGAAACTCCAGAATCAGGTTATATTTGCCGTTTCTCCAGAAACACCCTTTTACTCAAAATGCAAGAAAAACATAAACTATTTTGCTCTGGAGGTAGTGGTGCCATACCCATTACACTAGCGAGAAAAGAACGAGTGACGTAAACTTCAAACTTCTGTGTTAAATACTCATCATTATGCAATCGTTTCCTAAAATACATTTTTGATTCACATTGTTTTACATTTCTTGTCATTATTAGTAATTTAAAACTTCCTCTGCTTTGTTGTGAGTGTCATACTCATTTCTGACTGCATGCCAGAGAGAAGGCTTCTGCCCTTTGTCATTCAATTTCCTTGTCGGACGATCGCAGTGATAGTTTGCCATGGCTTGTTTGATGGATGATTTTAGGTGTAATTTCGATGGATGCATAATATTTGTAGGAATGTAGCATTTTAGGATCGGATTAATCCCACTTTCGCCAGCTAGCGGTGTTTCAAGGCTTGAGCCTTATCTTTATTTATTTTTCATGCCTGGGGATATGAACACATATGGCAAGCATGACATGTATAGCTTTTCTGGGCTACCTGAGCTTTTCTTTTGTCACACAGCTATAGAAGTTGAGACATTGTAATGGAAAGCTACAGCTCTATTTTTACCCCGACCGGGAATCGAACCGGGGATTGCACTTCGGAAAGCAAGCACGCTCTTTTTGAGAGACCCTAGAGGTGAATAATAATAATAATATTAAATAATAATAATATTAAATAATAATAATATAAAATAATAATAATAAGTTGATTGTTGTTGTTTTTCCAGCCGCGCACTGAAAGCCGCCACCTGCACATGTTTTATAAAAGCTCCCAACGTAGACTAAATTTACTTTTAGTATAATTAATTTTAGTACTACGCTGTACTAAATTTTTAATCATGTGAGTATGTAAAAAAAAGTTCATACTTTTATTTTAGACTTCAAGTTGATTTTCTCTTGAAAGATGCATACATAATCCACGAAACGTCGAAGCACAACAATAAATGAACAACAAGATACAGTAATTCCTGGTATCTATTGAAGATTGATCCTATATGGTCCTGACCTACATCCAGCGTTCCATTTAGCTCAACATCAATAATGATAATAATAATAATAATAATAATAATAATAATAATAATAATAATAATAATAATAATATATGTATGTATGATTATTACAGACATGATGGTGGTTCAGATTGATTCGTGTTAGTGGTACTAAAAACCAAACATGATCACCTGAAGAAAGCAAACCTCTTTTACGTAGGATAGGAACCTGCAGCATTCCGCTCCGCGCATTTCAATACTGTTCCCCGCCGATGCCCCTACGCGACAAGCGCCCTTTGCATTCAGCAAGCAAAATTATTTAACTCCAGCGAGTAATCAACGGAGAGCGAAGTCTCCCAGGAAGTCCGCATTGCGCCGCAAAGGCCCTTGCCTTTTTAACATTTTCCTCGCGATCGTCGCAAGACGGATGTTTTCCCGTGCTACCCCTCGGCATCCCGTGCCCTCGCCCACCCGCTCGCTCGCTCGCCCGCCTGCCTGCCCGCAAGCCCGCCCGCCCTTGCTCTCGCTCTTCAGCCTGCCCGCTCACCCGCCCGCCCACACGCTCGCCCGCCCACACGCTCGCCCGCCCACACGCTCGCCTGCCCACACGCTCGCCCGCCCACACGCTCGCCCGCCCACACGCTCGCCCGCCCACGCTCGCCCGCCCACGCTCGCCCGCCCACACTCTCGCCCGCCCACACGCTCGCCCGCCCGCCCACACGCTCGCCCGCCCACACGCTCGCCCGCCCACACGCTCGCCCGCCCACACGCTCGCCCGCTCGCTCGTCCGTTCGCCCGCCTGCCCGCCCGCCCACCCGTCCGTCCGTCCGTCCGCAAGCCCGTCCGTTCGTCCGCCCGTCTCCCCGCCCGCCTGCTCGCTCGCTCGCCAGCCTGCCAGGTCGCTCCCTCGCCCGCGCCCTCTCGCCCACCCACCCGCCGACTCGCCCACCCGCCGCGTTTTGTTTCCCGTAGAAATCAGCTTCTGGCGCGCGCGCGTCCACAAAAGACACCTAACGAAAGGCGCGGCTCGAATGCGAATCCAGCGCCAACTACGGAAGCTTCACCGCCGACCGCTCCCTTAGCTCGCACAAAGGGCCAGGCCGAGGTGGACTTTTCATTAACCCTTAAACGAGGGTGACTTCGGCGGTGAGAGCGTCTCGCGCCCGGGGCGAGGGGGAAGGGGAGGGTGGCAGGGCGGGATGACGGGCTCCGGAAACGGCGAAGTTTTACAGGACTTCCCTTCCGCTGCTCGTAATTAAGGCGGGAGTGAAAAAAAAATATACGAAGAGGGCGGTGGCGGGGGGTGGAGAGGGTGGGGCGGTCGGCGGGGGGAGGTGGAGCAGAGGGGGGAGGGGGCGTCTGCCAATTTAATTTCATAGGGGCCCGGAACAATTGACCTCGGGAAGAAAAACCGCCTCCCCGTGGCGGGGTGGGAGCGGCGAGGGCACGGGGTGAGAGCCCGTATCGGAGACAAGCGAGGGCGGGGTGCGGCGCGGGCCGGCGGGTGGGGCGCGGCGGATGTGCTGTTGTGTCTGCGGTGATGGGTGATACGCTTCGGTTGTCACTTTGGGGAGTTCCGGGGACTCGCCGAAACCATTTCCTTTTTGAGTGGGCGGTTACGCTTTTATTTGCAAATGCTTTGAAACCTCCCTGATTAAAAGTTACAAAAATAAAAAATTCTTAATATTTCTATTGAAAAAAATTCATGTTTATTTTAGTGTTTATTTTATTTTGATTATGCACGTAGTAGAGAATCTCTATAATTCGAACTTTTAAAATTCCAATTCCTTGTTATTTCCATTTTTATTACCCTTACAGTCTCTTATGCTCACTTTGGTAATTCAATGTTAGTACTGAAGAAATATTACATGTCAAGATCTTCCAATATAAGATGTCGGAATTTTACTGTATTGAAGTTTTTGGACATTTCATCCCCATAATTTGTAGTTTGTTTAAGTTTCCTTTAAAGTTAGTAATGATTGTGGTAGACGTGGTGTTATCAAAGTTCATGTTAAAATAATCAAAAATAACTGTGAGGAAGTAACGTAATGGGAGAGCTATTATGTTGGCCTCTTCAGAGTCACGAGCCACCTTTGCACTGGTACAAATGATGAATTTGTATTAAATTATTTAAAAATAGTACGACAAACTGAAAAAGTGTCCGAGACAAGTACATACTCAAATAGTACGTCTACATAACACTAGAAAATTGAGGTTCTATACATGGACTTTGCGTCCTCCATTTATGGAATGTAGATGATTCTGTATTTATCGTTAATCAGTAATCAGTGGATTTAATTTTTCTAACATAGTAAGTATTATGCACACAGCTGTTTTTCCTCAAAGAGGGTTCATGATAAAATGATTTTTTTAGAAACAGTTCATTCTTCTGATGGCCGAAATTATTTATTTCGCTTGAAACATTCTGTTTCAGTACCTCTGAGGTAAAAGAACCGGCTCCCGCAATCTGTTATTTTCTGTTATGTAGTCTCCCATCCATGAATTCAAAATCAGTAAGAAACCAGGTGGAAAATGGAAAGAGCCCTCAAATTATTGGTTAAATAGAAAATGAATTTAAACGTTGACTGTTACTGTTGTGGATACAAACACCACCTGTCAAAAACTGTAATTTTCCGGAATCCTCTGTTTAGCAAATGGTTCCTTTTACTTAGATTCCTTGATACCTTGGCGTTACAGCGTAGTTCGAATCTTGCCCTGTCATTCGCGAACTCCCAGAACAGCCGAGAACTTCCTAGATAATGGAGAATGGAACGTGAGGGGATATGTCTAGACTTCGTCCGTCCCTAGACTTGGAAACTAGATGGGGAAAGAAGACTTAAACTCGGCTCCTGGCCCCTTGTTTGAGGTATTGCTCTGGCAACCGGTTTACATTGAACAGAGGGCTTCCGGCATCTAGAATGAGGCTCTTGTGATTAGGCAGTGGTAACAAGCAAAATTGAGATATTTTCCTTCTTCTCTTTTCTTCTGTAGGTTGGTACGCCAATGCCGAATTAGAAAAATATAATACAGAAATATATTTATGCAGTGTTTTTTTAATACAATAGATTTATTTTTTCGGTTGAGGTGGCTCAGGGCATTAATTGATGTAACTGCAGTGCCTCTGACAGGGAGGCGCGACACATTTATATTAAGCAATGAGTGATATATCCAGTTTGCATTATTTCGTATTTTCGCTAAAAATTTCTCGTTTTTGTTTGGAATAATGGATAAAAATGGAGGAAAATATTTAATTCCAGAGATTATAATAAATAAATTTAATTCACAAGAACATTTTGGATCCATAATGTAGTTTCAGGAGATTTTCATGCGAATTTATTATAAGTTGGATTTTTTTGTAATTAACTAATGTTTTTGTTAATTCATTAAATAATTAGTTAAAACATTTCCAACACATAATTTTTACATTTTATAAAGTTTTTAGTTTTTGTACGGAATAAAGTGAAGCCTTTATTTTAATATAATTATTTCACTTCAATATCCTATCAAAAATGAACCATTAAAATAATCACAAATATGTCATGTATTATTTTGCATAGAAGCGACAGAATATCTTCCACTCGCGTCGCATGCCTGCTGAATTATTTTGCCTTAGAATCGATGTACTTCGTCTGCTTTGGTAGCTTTTAACATGGCAACACGAAAAGCTTCAATTTCTCTGTTTCCATTGTCAGTTTGGTTTTGATCGACAATGGAATTATTCTTCGAGATATTTCGAGAAACTTCGTTGTTCCATGTCATTCTAGAGTTCTGGTTTATTTTGCCTGAGCGACGATAATTATTTAGCTGTAACATGTAGAAATAGTTATAATGATAGTAAAGAAGTTTTACGAACCTGAAAGTTTTTGATGAGTTGTTATAACAATATTGACCAAATGTCTTAATTCAAAAGTTCAATGGAGAAATGTTGAATGACATTTCTTTCTACGCTGGAACTCATAGCTTTACATTTTGAAATTATGCAAACGATTGTACAAGTATGACACCTGAACGGCTCAACATTTCTGGTAGGTCTCCCATATCTGGACGTCAAGTCGTCACCTTCTAACACGCGTAAGTGAGTACTTTATAGATAGATTTTTTTTATTTCTGCAGGTAGCATACAACCTGGTGGCACAACAATACAGTTTTCATATTACAAATAGGAATATTAACTTTAAATTACTTAACAATGTAACCTTAAATTATTTAAAAGCATAATAATAATAATAATAATAACAAAAATAATAACAATAATAATAATAACAATAATATACTAACAATAATAGCATTAACTACATTTCATGGCTGACCTGCACAGTTATTTTAAACTATTAAATACAAGCCTACACGACTTTTTAATTACACTTCACTTCACTTTCACTTCACTTCACTTCACATTTGAAATTCACTTCACTTTCTACTTGTATACTGCACTACACTACACAACACGTCACCACTCTTTAATACAATGCTACTTTGAATATAATTATATATTTAATACAGGTACGCATTTAATAGTAATTAACACAATAATAATAGCAATAAAAATAACAATAATAATCAAATAATAATTGTTATAATAATCCTAACTTACTAAATTAATTAACAATAATAAATTAACAAATACTATTAGTTAATTTATTTTTAAATCTTTGAACACCTAGAGGAAAGGGTTCGAAGACGCTCGCAGGTAACTTATTCCAGTCTGTTATTGTTCTATTTGGAAATGAAAATTTTCTAACATCTGTTCTCTGTGGCCTTAACTGAATTCTGTGCTTGTGATCCCCCCTACTAAAGTACGAAGGTCTACCCAGTCGGATGTAGATATCTTTCCAAGCTGGATAACCGGCATACGCTTTGTACAGGGCACAGAGTCTTGCCTTTAATTTTCCTAATTTCTAGAGACTCCCATTCTACATTCTTCCCACTGCTTCGGAAAGTACGCTCTTCTCTGTACTCTATTCAAATATTCCTTTGGGAATTTCTATAAGGGTCCCAACAAACAGCCTCGTATTCCATTAATGGACGAACTAGAGATAAATAAGCTAATTCTCTCGCTTTCGCAGTACTCTTTTTTAGTATTCGCATAGTAAAATGCAAAGACCTTCAGGCTTACCCTATGACACAATTTACCTAATTTTCCCAACTGAATTTGCTATAAAAAATTATTACCAGGTACTTACAAGACAAGACTCTTGGAATATTTTCGTTGCCTAAACGGTATTGAGTTTCATTATATTTGCGGCTCCTACCAAACGTGATGGTTTTTCTTTTCGAACTATTTATTGTCATGCCATTTTTTTTCGTCCATAAATGTAAACTATCTAGATCACCCTGCAACATATCATCGTCTACATTTGATTGAATAATTCGATATATTATACAGTCATCGGCAAATAACCGTACCTTTGAATATAAATGGTCTGACAGGTCATTCACAAAAGCGAAAAACAGGAGAGGTCAAATAACGCTTCCTTGAGGGATCCCTGAAGTTGGTCAATGCCCCAGGTATACCTCGTGTATTATGTTTTAATGTAAGTCTGTAAGTAATGTTCTAATGTAAATTCAACTTAAGATTTTTGTAAAAAAATACATAAATATACAAAACAGTGACCAAATGAATCCCAGAGAAGACACTTTTCTTAGGTCTTATTACCCGCAAACGACGTCACTCAACTTTTTAAAAAGTGAATTAAAGAGATTCCATCAACGTTAGCGATCATCGGATATTTATTTTATTTAACAAAATATATACCAGGAAGTAATAAAAATAACACTAATGAATAAAATGTTTATCAGAAAAAATACAACACACGAATTATTAAAACCGGGAGAAGTGGCTAAGGGGATCAACTAACGACACTGCAGTACCTCTAACCGGGAGGTTCTAGGTTCGCGTCCCGCAGGATTCTCGCTAAATAGGTCGAGTTCAGTCGCTGTCTGGAGGAATATTCTAGAGGTCGCCTGCTTTAATCAGTAGTTTTCCGTGGATTCTCCGATCAATACCAGCCGAATGCCGGAGCAGTACCCTAACTAACGGGCCACGGACCTCGCGCGATCTGTCCTTCCTCTTCCTTGTCCTAATCTCATCCCTTACGTACACACTTACATGCACTACACTATCAGGAGACCGGTTGAGACCTTCACCGAGTTTTCTCAGGAAAAAAACATGCACAACACTTATGGGAGTAATAACCTTAGCAGTTGACGCGCCCGGAATCACTAATCATTCAATCAAAAACCAATTAAAATAAATACATATCTTGATGCGAAGAAAGGACAATAGGTGGAAGCGAATATAGTAGAAGCAAACGGGAGTTTGTATGTACTACTCGCGCAACTTTTCTTGAACGATGGATTGAAGAAATGCGGGTGGAGTGGGGGTTTTCGTTACAAAGTCGGCCTCTAGAGTATTTACAATAATGCTCACCTCTGAAAAATCAAAGTCAAACCAGCTACGTCTTCGGCCAGGTCATCCCTCTGGGTAGGTAACAGTAGGAACACTAGATAGGAGTTTCAGGTACCTCCCTTGAAGGACCTGGACTTGCCTCAGCCATTTCTTTAGATAATGGTAATAAAGCTGAACAGAAGTTCTTGACTATGAAAGCAACTAGTTTCTGTTTCTCGCCAACCAAATTTTAATGTTTGGAATGTTGTCATCAGAGCTCATTGCGAGCTTTTGCCTTCAACTATTTATTGCTGAAGGAAGGGCGAAGCAAGGTCATCGTTCAAGGAAAGTTGTGGAGGAGTATGTACTTTGGCACAACAGCTCTTTACGAGCTAAAGGCCACTTGCGGAGCAAGTGGATCGAATACAAATGTGCGGTAGCCCCGAAAGGCGTGGGTGATGAAGCCGTGGGTGCAGGAGCTGTGCCGAATACGAGGCAGAAGGGAGGGGGGCAGATCGCAAAAGTGGGGGTGGAGGTGGTGGTGATGGTGGCGTTGGTACGGAGCGAGATTGATACCCCCTTCGCCACAGGAGGGTCGGAGGTGTCGGAAGCCTCTGGAGCGGAGAAGTAGCAAGACTGCAGGAGGGGGGGGGTACGGTAAAGCAGTGGATAGCTTCGTTGGTGGAAGGAAAATGAACTAGCTGGGGCTACCGATGTGGCGGGATACAAGCTTCGGAGGAATGGAGTAGACGGAGACAGATACTGGTGGGAGTGAGAGGATTGATTGTTAGTGATTCCGAGCGCGTCAACTAATGAGGTCATTGGTCCCGTAAGTGTAGTGCATGTTTTTCATCGGGAAGTGGCGGTGATCTTCCCCCACTGGATGGCAAGATCCGGCGCCGACCTATCGCCGACTGGCGGGGCTTTCTCCAACCGGTCCCCGACCGGTCTCCGGGCATGTGTGGTGGTGTAGTACATGTTAGTGTGAGTGAGTGTAAAGGGTGAGGATAGGACTAGAAAGAAGAAGGAAAAATCGCGCGCAGTCCGTGGCGATTGTTAGAGTATTACTCCGGCATTCGTCTGGAGTTGATCGGAGAAATCACGGAAAACTACCGATCAGAGCAATCGGCCGCTAGAATTCTCCTCAAGACAGCGACTGACCTGCCATGACCTCTCCCGATCTCTAGCTGCTAGAATTCACTAAACAGCGGCTGAATTCAACCTATCTATGTAGCTAGTGTAGAAAATCCTGCCGCGGTCGATCCCTAGGACCTCCCGGACTGCAGTGACATCAGTTAGTACCATGAGCCACCTCTCCCGATCCGGCTGGTAGAATTCTGTAGACGGCTACTAAATCCGGCCTAGCTATGTAGCTAGTATTGAAAATCCTACCGCTGTCGATCCCTAGGACCTCCCGGCACTGCAGTGACATCAGGTAATACCATGAGCCACCTCTTCCGATCCGGCAGCTAGAATTCTGTAGACGTCGGCTGAATTGCACATAGTAGCTATGTAGCTAGTGTAGAAATAGGACCTCCCGGTCAGAGGCACTGCAGTGACATAGGTATCGGCGTGCCGGGCGTCGCGCCGGGGCAAAGACTTTCCGCGAACGCCCTGCCCGAGGCGGGGGTGGGAGCGGGGACGGGGCGGGGGCGGGGCGGGGCGAGGAAAGGGCGGGGACGGGTAGGGGTGGGGGCGGGGTAGGGCGGCGACCGGAGCGCGGGCGGGGCGGGGCGTGGGTGGGGACGGGGCGGGGTGGGGCGGGGGCGGGGCGGGGGGAGGGGGCCAGGCCGGTGGTGGGTGCCGGAATCCGCGAGCGGAGGCCCTCATGCGACCACGCCCCCTCGCTGCGTCGGTCGGAGGGCCGGCGCCGCGCCGCCCCGCGCCGCATTCCGCCCTTATCTGCGCGGGGCCTCGGCGCGCGCTCCCGCTGCTTCCACGCCGTGTTTCACTGGTTTCTGCGCTCGCCCATTTCCGCCAGGCCCATTGGCAACTATGCGGTCCGGGGATTATCTGCCAGTAGGCGCCCTGCAAAAGTGCCTCCTCTTGTAAACGTCCATTGGTACAAATGTTCACTTGGACCAGAGATTCCCTTCGTTTTTCGACCCCTTTAAAAGAGACATTTGCTCCATCGACCTCCTTGTTACTTTACTAGAATTTACAGCATAGAAAATAATCATAACACAAGTAATTCATCATTTACTCCCTTTAAAATTCCATCGACCTCTAGAGGGTCAATAACGATCCCATTGGGAAACACTGTGATTGGACTATCCGTAACATGGCGATCAGATTGTTCACTGCTGGAGCCGGGGTTTGATCTCTACTCCAACGAAGTACAATTTCTGGTGGAAAAAAGGATTCGCGGCGGGTTTTCATGTGTTCATTCCGTAGCCTCTGATTGTCATTCCACCATTCCACTATTGCCATTTATTACCTTCAACCTATCACTTGGTAATCATCATCGTCTGGTATCGTAACCATCATTATCTGCACCCCAGAGTCGAAAGGCAGGACCGTCTTGGATGATGTCCTGATTTCTGACTGTCCAGAGTGTCAAGCCTCGAGGGGAGAATGCTATGGAAGAAAGAAGTGGACGGAGGGAGGAGACAACAGTGGTGAAAGAATAGGCAGAGTGGAGACAAAACGGAGAAAGTTTATAATGTAAAAATATGTAATTGGACCAAATGGAAAGAGTTGTAGGAGAGTTGGAGAGCAGTTGGAGACCTGATAGAAAGAGTTGGAGGTAATGAAAGGAATAATATAAAATGAAAATGTAAGGAGTGGTAAAAAGAAGAGGTAATGAGATGTAAGATATGATATGAGTTGTAAAAGACTGGTAAGATGTAAGTACGTGAAATGTAATTGGTGTAGAGTTCAAATGGGATGTAGATTAAAAGACAAAAAACGCTGACAAGTATTATGTTCATTTTATCAGTAGACCGACCTGTAACGTTCTTTAAAACTTTTAAATTTCATTTTAACATGAAAGAGGTAAATTATTTTTCATTTTCTTTAACCACGTGGTCAACATGTAGCTTAAAGTGAAATGAGACAGCACGAATATATCACATCACATCAATGTTATCTCTATATCCTCGGTAACTTTGTAATTATTTCTACAATATGCCACTGATTTATAAAACACTCCACATGGGACGTACGACATCGATGTCTATTGGAGTCTAGTGATGCTTTCGATATCTACGAGTGTAATGATTTATTCTCCATTTTATTCCTCTGGAAAATTTTCTAAAAAACATGTAGTATTGAACACGAATGCTAACAGTACTACATAGATCAGTACTACGTAGATCGAATCTAGAAGCTGTCTAGCGGGCGGTAGCTCTGATAGTAGTTTCTCTAATCAATACCAGTCGAATGCTGGTGCAATACCCAATCAAAAGGACCCTGTACCATTGCGATCTTTCCTTTCTCCTCCTTATCCTGCCCTCTCCCTTACTTATACTCACACTTACATGCACTGCACTACCATTAACGTCGCAAGACAAGTCGGGAGCTTAGAGCTTGTCCCGGCTGGGGCGGTGTCCCGTTGGGACAAATTCTGGGAGAGGAAAATGTTGTAGGTCGGTGCTGGATCTCACCATCCAGCAGAGAAGAAGCACTGCCTCCTCTCAGGATAATACATTCACAACACTAAAGGGACTAATGAACATAGCAGTTGACCTGCGCGAAAACATTAATCAGTCAAACAATCTAATCGCCTTTATTCATTGTATGGTGGTATTGACTGTATGGTTGTAGACACTTTCCATGAGGACTTCCATTTTACTCCATATTTTCCTGTGAACCAATTGACCTGGAATGGCTTTAATAGATCCATAAGCTAATTCCACCTGCAATACTCCTTGGAGTTGCGTATGTAAGTAGTCAGCCCTTTCTTCTAAATCCGTTCCATTTCACGTCTGTGTTGTAACCAGGATTCTATACGTTTACACTGTGAGAAACTTACGATTTCCAAGAGTGGCCGAATTTCCCGTTTATTATTTTGGAAAATTGCTGTTCTCTCGTCGCATCTTCGGTTCGTAAGTGTGGAATTTTACGGATTCCCTGAGAGTCGCATCTGAAGCATCTACGAGTGTAACAGGTTTCGGCTTGAGCTATGGAGGGTCCTGAACAGATTTAACAAGTGTGATAATATTTCACAAGTAGACTTCATGGTTGGAATATAATACAATTTGTAGGAACCGCTGACTTCTAACCAACATATACAAAACGCTGTGTTCTAGCATGTCCATGGCAATGGTATTTATCTTGTAAATAATATTTTGTAAATAAGTATCAAGCCATGAAGGGATGTTGGTTTTAAAAGTCTTCTTCCACAAATATTGACGCGAAGTGTACATTTTTGTTGCAAGAAAGGTAAATCGGTTGAAAAATATAATTTTTGAAGCAGGATATTCTGAAAAGTGATTTATCAATGTTTTACGGGCAATTGGTTTACGGTGAATGGTATAATAATGTTTTGTAATAACTATCGATTAATTAATCACATTTTGTTAAGACGTTCAGCAATTTGGACGTAATAATCCTATTCTAGGATTATCAAACATTTCTCCTGTCTCATGTAGTGGTGAGCAAGGGAAATTTCCTTAGATCAAAGTTACACAGTGCGAAAATGCCATGTAATGCTAACATTACAAAACTAAAGAAGAAAATATAAAGCTCAGATAACAGAAAACTGGGACAGTATCTAGTATCGAGAAACCGAATATGAAAGAACAATGAAATATAGAGATTTCGAAAAATAATCAATTGAGATGGCGCGTCCTCGAGCCTTTAAAATATAATAAATCAAGACAATTGTGCTAGTTAAATACTTATTGTTACATGTAGTTGCAAAGCATAAATAGAAACGACAGCAAAACAAGCCGTGGAGAAAACTTATTCAGTCACAAACACGGACCACGTACGTTAAAGATATCGCACTCAAGTACAGCAAATAACATGTCATCCACAAGTGACACACACCAGCCAGTCCTTTCTTACGAGGCTCGCAGCCCTTGAACGTCATAACAATCACAAAGTAGGGGACGTTTCAATCTTGCGCGCGCACATTACCCTCGTTCATTTCCCCGCTCGCCCCGTGGGAATGGGGGTGGGGGAAGGGGGGGAGAGGGTGGGGCGGGGCGAAAACGCAATCGAGGTCCCCGCGCGAAGCCACCAAAGCGTCGATATTTCAATAAAGAGCGCACGCGGCTTGCAGATGGCGGTGACGGTGACGGGGCAGGTGACGCACAAGGAGAGATGGCGATGAAGGAGACGGACACCGGCTACGGGTAGTACTGCAAAGACAGCGATGATCAGATATAATGATGAAGGATTACGATGAAGATTACATTTTCCACCGGAAACAATGTATATTAATTCATACATTGGTTCATTCGTTTGTTCGTTAAATCTCCACATCAGTTTATTTATTCATCATTCCATTAATCACGCCATTTTTCCATACTTCACTCATTCATTCAGTCATTCACATAACTCATTATTTCATCAATCATTGCTTCTTTCTTCATTTATTAGTTCTTTCGTCATTCATTCCGATATTCATTAAGTTATCCATTCATTTCATTCATTCGTTTACGAGTATTTAGTCGTTTATTCAATTTCTCATTCATCATTTAGGAACCAATATTCAGTCGACCCTTAAGGGATAAGGGTTAAGCATAGATTCTAGCTTAAAATAAGTAGTCACTTATAATGACATCTTTCATAGACGTTCCTTATGAATGCGAAATGAGAAGTGATCGAAAACGTGTTCTTTCTATCAGACTTTTCATAGTTATGTGGCCACAGAGCACACTTTTATCGAATAAATAGCGACCAATTTGAAGTTTGTGTTTTCGAAATAGTCCGTTATTGTACACACGCACATTAGGTAATTCACGGCTCAGATGTACATTTTCGGAGTACGAATGATGTGTAATACATAGAACACAAAATATTCTGTGAAACCATTGGCATTGTTTTCCGAAGTAGAAGGGAATGTCACGTATGAAGATTACGTAAAACGGTGAAGAGAAGGTCCAACGTGTCTTGTCCAACACTCCAGGGAGCCGCGACCTCCGTTAGAGGAATGGTTGATTTGTCACTGTCTAATCATTTGGTAACATGAATTGTTCGTGAACAAAAATCGGTTACTTGAACACTCAATTCGAAATCACTAAGGACTCGGCCCTCAATCAATGTATTCATTCATTAGCTCATCCGTATATTTATTCATTCCTTATTTTTTATTATTAAATTGTTTAACATCAAACTGCTTTACAAGTCACGCGAGGCAAGGCGGTAGCGGAAGAGGTGGTGGTAATGTCGAATAAAGGACGGGAAACTAATGTTTGAAAAAAATGTTAATGAAGAAAGTAAAACCGCTGGGAATGAGTATCGATTTGCGACATCGATAGTGAAGGTGACACGAAAGAGTACCATGCAGAAGTATTGATGATAAAAACAGTAACCAATACATGACGACCTTCAAAGCAGAGTTTAGGGGTGTGTTTGTAAGGAAAGTAAGAGCAGGCAACGAAAATACAAGGACGGTATCGAACTGAATTCGAAAGCATCGACGGAACGGATGCGGTGTTATCAAACCCCACCAAAAGTGATAAAAAGGAACGCGCATAATGGTATCAACTACTCGTAGTGATATAATTCTTTCACCTGGTACTTAGTTCTCCACGAAATTGTCCTTTATCGATCTCTCACGTCTTTATTTTTCGGTTTTATTCGCAATCGCTGACATTTTCTGGCTTAATTTTTACATTGCATTTCGAACCTAGTTAATATCACCAATACCCCCTAGTACTACTCTCGACCACACGGATCTACAGTTTAAATGCCACCTCTCCTCCTACGGATTTACCATCGCCACCTCAATATTCTCTTTTGTTCGCGGGCCGATAATGAGCCATTATACTTCGACCTTTCTCATTTCCGATATTGCCTGAACTCTCACGATACGAATGTCGGTTTGATCCGCAGGTCTCCCTTTTTAAAATTTATTTTCTGCCTTCTCGGCATAATATGCCTCTCAGGGGTATTAATATACAGTTTATTAACACATAATTTTGGCCTTTCGGCTAACAGTATTTGAGGAGGGCCATATGGTTACCTCGTAAACAAATTCTGCAGAGCAGTAATTCAGAAGAGATTCTTTTAAGTTTTATATTTAGTTATTTAACGTTTTCATCAGCAGAACTGTTTAATAGAGGGAGTGTATTTATTCTAATTGACGGTGGTTTAAGAAAGTCTTTGGAGTATCGGGAGATGCGGTTTGGAATAAATGCATTTTTGCCTAGATTAAATATTTGTGCACTTGTATAAGAAGGAAGAAGAGTGAAAAATCTGTTGCTCATCTGTTGAATGTATTCACTAATGGGAGACATTTTTAATTTTCTGTGTATTTGCTTATTTGGAATAAACCATGGGGCTTGTACTTATTTTCTTAAGTACTCGTTTTGTATGATTTGTAGTTTCTTCAGATGAGTTTTTGCTACAATGTTCCAAATTTGACAGGCGCAATTGAATGAGGGACGTAAGATCGTTTTAAAGATGAATAATGCGCATTCCAGACTAAGCGATGACTTGTTATTTATTATGGGGTAAAGCTTGATAATTTGTGCGTATGTTTTGTTTCTTATTTCTTGAATACGGCTTTTCCATGTTAATTTTTGATCTACCAATTCTCGCAGCCGGTCTCCCTGCCGCCGTCCATTCCCTCTCCATTGCCTTCTCCGTGGCCAGCGGCTTGCCGTTCGCGGCGTGGCTGAAACGGAGTTCGTTGCTGTTGGGCGGGTGAGGAGGAGGAGGGGGGGGCTTCGGCGAAGGCAAAACGAAGTGAGGGTGGCGACGGGGGCGGTGGCTCGATATCCCTCACGGTCACGCGGAGCGATTGCTTGAAACTCTCCATTCTGCGCGGGATACAAAGACCAGAGAGCATTCTAATACGATGGGCGAATGTTCATAATGCAAAGACTCGACAGCAGCTCTTCTCATACAGAGACCAGACGATTTTCTAATAAGTGATTTATTTTGTGGTGGAGTGTTATTGTTCACATGAGAAGCAATGAAATACGTAATAGCGAAACGAATCAATTAAATTTACAGTGTATACTCCTAAGAACCAATGTTTTATTATGCACAACGTCAGCATTTGATGTCACAATTTGAGTGTAAATGAAGACTTACCTCTCTTATAATTCTCCTTCTCGTGCCAGGAACCCTCGATTGAAAATTCAGGAAATCCTCGAAGAGTTTTCGAGAATCAGGTGGTAGAATGATACCTTTATTATGAACAGTTGAAGTAACATTGTTTGTTCAGTGTTTGATTGCTTTTACCCGTGTTTCTTATCACCAGATCCGTTCCCACAACGATTCCGGAATTATTTCGATGCCACTCTTGTATTTTTTTACAGCTGTTGCCTTCATCAACCGTCTATCACAAACCGTATCATGAATATATGTTCTTTGTAATTTGAATCATCATTGCTTCTCAATGAACTCGTTGTCACATAGGCTGCTGATACCATAACCTAATATGTGGAAAAGACGCAAATGGAAGTGCTCAGTGACAATAAAACCTCAAATGGAGAGGATACATTTCTTGAAGAAGAAAGAAGAGGCGAGGATGTACATGCCAGCGATTGGCGGGTAGGAACCTTTTATTGATTGGTTGACTAGTGATTCCGGGCGCATCAATTCCAGTAAGTGTAGTGACCGTTTTTATCGCATCAACTATATTCTTCTCCCGCTGGATGGCCAGATTCGGCGCCGGCTTGCGTCGTCTTTTGGGGATTTTCCACAAACAGGTATCTCCCACCAGCGCGGCACCGCCTCAGTCGGGACAGGCTCTAAGCTCCCGACTTGTCTCCCGACAAGTGTGCATGTAAGTGTAAGTCCGTGTAAGTAATTGGTGAGGGTAAAACAAGGAAGAGGATGGAATGATCGCGCGCAGTCCGTGGACCGTTTGATAGGGTACTGCTTCGGGATTCGCCTATGGCTGATCGGAGAAACCGCGGAAAACTACCAACCAGAGCAGCCGGTCGTTAGAATTACCTTCCAGACAGCGACTGTCTCTAATCTAGATATCTAGCTAGTGCCGAATGTCCTGGCACTGTCCAGACTCGAACTCTAGAACCTCCCGGACAATTGCAGTGCAGTGACATTAGTTGATGCCTTGAGCCACCTTTCCCAGTGCGGGTAGGAGGCATAAATAGACGTGAGTCTACGGGTTTGCCATTGGCTGTGATGATGATGGATGATGGAAGAGATTGTTTAGATCGGAAGCTGGTGGCGAGGAGGTGCTTGGCCAGCAGAGGCGAGGATTCTGAGGAAGGAGCGTGTGCAACGTGAGGGTTTGAGACTGTGATGCGGCGATGTACAGCTTGTACTAGAGCGGAGACAGATCGTCGAGGCTGAACGAGGGGGGAAGAACCGGTGAAAGGGCGGTGAAGGTACGGGTGCGAGAACAGAGAGAGTGCCTCAAGTGTTTGAAGTGAGGTTTCTGCACGGGAAATACTGAATTTCTCCGCTACAATGTACGAAAATATTTAATAGTGTCAGCAAAAGGTGACAGACCATTCTTAAAACGTTAAGAAGAATGCATTTGTATTATTTAAATCTCAGAAATCCAATTTTTGTTTTGATCCTAAAGTTTTGGTGTCAGCGTGAAATTTTCAATTCGGCAGAATCGTCATAAATCTTGTAAATATAGGAAGGACCTGACATTATTGTGAAAATATCACCAGGTGTGAGTTGCTGAATATTTTCGTCTCCGATAGTGACAAGATACGGGGACGCGGGGTGGCGGAGCAATGAGGAGGCGGTAAGATAGAAATGGTCGGGGAGGCGTTGGAGCAGAAAGACGGATAGCATGGAATTGGGAGGAGTAAAGCGAAGAAACAGGAGGCGTAGAGATGCGAAGTCGGGAAGCTGTGAGATGGGAGATGGGAGGCGGGGAGACAAAAATAATGGGAAGGGGAGGTGAAGAGGTACGTGAAGGGAGATAGGACGCAGGAGGTGGCGTTTCGGGGGTGGGGAGGTGAGTGTAAGGAGGGTGGCGAGGAGACGGGAGGCGAGGAGACGGGAGGCGAGGAGACGGGAGGCGAGGAGACGGGAGGCGAGGAGACGGGAGGCGAGGAGACGGGAGACGAGGAGACGGGAGGCGAGGAGACGGGAGGCGAAGAGACGGGAGTCGTGAGGCGAGGAGACGGGAAGCGGGGTAACGGGAGGCGAGCTGAGCAGTGGGAGAAGGGACGCGGGGAGGCAGGTTTTCGGGAGACGGGGAGGTAGAAATGCGTGATGCGGGGATATGAAAGGAGGCAAGAACACGGAAGGCGTAGGGGCGAGAAGCATAAAGCGGGCAGACGGAGAAACGCGGAGGAGGGTAGAAAGCGTGGAACCGCGAACGGGAAATCAAAGACACGAGCGGTCGAGCGGAAGGCCAAATGGTCGCCATGGGAGGCGTGGGCGGCTGGCGAACACCCGCGTGTCCACGCGGCTCTCCCCTCCCCTCCCCTCCCCCACGTCCTCTCCCGCCTCTCTCTCCCCGCCTTGGCCCTCGGCCCCGCCTCCGCTCCGCGACCGTCTCGCCGGCGCGGGCCGCGCCATCGATCAGCCCTGCAAGCCACGAGACATCGCGGCGGCAGCACGGCGGATGGCGGGGGCGGCAGCGGGGGCGAGTCGTCCGCGGACATTCGCACGACCACGGCGACCACCGCCCCCGCCCCCGCCCCCGCACCGCCCTGCAACGCCGCCGCCGCCGCCGCCGCCGCCGCCGCCGGCCGCAGTCGATTGAGTCTTCGATCCGCGACGGCGGCGGTGGCGCGAGCGAATGAAACTCGAGCCTTTTCACGAAGTAATGCGGTGAGCACACACGATACATTACACGTGTCGGAGGCGGCCACGATGGGAGTGGGGTCGCGAGGCGGAATAAATGGGCGAAGTCGCTCATAAGGCAAAGAGCCGGAGACGTTATTACAGAGAACGGGGCGGGAGTGGGGGCGATCGCTTTGTGCGCACAAATGTCTTTTCCACGAGGCGTAGAGGTAGAGAAAGGCCAAGGTAGAGGAAGGAAGAAAGCTCTTTCCAAAGACATTTTGCAACATGGCAACTGCGGTGAATGAAACGACGAATGTAAAGTGCTCAGAGAGAGATGATTTCCATTTCTAGACGGAGATCGTGAAAGGGGATACTGACATTGATGAAAACACTTTACAGATGTCAGATTCAGTGATAATAGCTGAGTGCAGTAAAATTAAGGAGACGCTCATAAATAAATTATACCTCCGTGTTTTCAATAAATGAATATTCTACAATCATTTCCACGGAAAATGTTAATCATTCAGTACTATAAAGTTATCCTGTTAATTTAACATGTAGATGAAATAAGAGATAAATATATTCTAAACGTTCTAAATACAAACGAAATTATCTTACCAACAATATACTTCTTAAGCATTTCCTTTGTTCTTGGTTCAAGGCTGCCGCCGGTCATTATGACAGCTTATAAAACAGTTCAATATCGTCGAAAACCGTAACACGCAGCCAAATTATTCTACCGTCAGGTGATAAAGCTTCGGAACTATCAAATCAATGAGTGCAACTGAACGTTGCAGTTGTCTACAGCAACACGGTTATTCAAAAACTATTATTAAATTACTATTTACTATATATTATTATATTATATATATACTATATATTATTATATTATATATATACTATATATTATTAAATTACTAAAAATTACTATTAAATATTTTATGAATATCATTCATATCAACATTAAACCAGACATTGGATGAATGACTTCAATGTGTTTTTTTTAAGAGTAACTATATTAAAATGAATGTATTGTAGTTTCTCCGTTTAAATGCAATAAAATGCAATACAAAATCGTCTTCCCTGGTTAATAATAAGCCGCGTGCGCCTTTAGCAATATGTAGCCTCAAATTTTCATTATCTATTTTTGTGATTTGAGTTCATTTGATTAGACGTACAAAGTTTTCCTTCATGGGGGATTAAGCAATAAGTTATACTTGATTTCACGAGTGTATATATCTCTTTTATCATGCACTTGTCCCACTTTTGGCCACAATTAGTTAACGGAAGGTTAAGCCACAATTCACTACATCTCTTCTTATTCATTTAAGATGAAGGGCGGCATGACTGCTCTAATCAATGCTGATCTACGATTGTGCACATGAACGCAGTGTATTTATGTACACAAGTTGCATGAAAAAGAGTTTTCAGTTCTTCTATCCATAACCACACTATATTAAGAGACAACTAAAATAATATCAAAATCTTATTGTTAAAACTCTTCTTCATAAATAACGTCCTCATTAATTAGATCAACCAGCACCAATAGACGGCAAGTATGAAAGCCTTGCATATTATTCCCAATTATATCATACATTGAAAAACGTATTTACATTTCCACTCTTGAGATCACAAATTTCATCAATCAAGAATTCCCAAGCTTTCAATATTAACTCCGCTTTTTAATACAATTGTAAAAGAGAAGCGTATTAAATCAATAATGTTAGGTACTTTATTTCACTCTTAAAATTTGGCAAACGAGTGAAGACAGGAGCAAGTTTACGAATTTCATCGTATAAGAGGAACTGGTCGTACATAACTCCATTATGTACGAAAGGTCGGCAGGTCGGCAGGTCGGCAGGTCGGCGCCTGATCACGTCATCTAGTGGAAGAAGTTCACTGCAAGCACTACGTTTTTGAGACTAAATGACCTTAGTAGTTGACATGCCCGGAATCACTAACCATTAATCAATCAATCAAATATTACAAGTAGGGTGGATTATAATGAAATGTCATTTTTTCTCTTCATTTTAGAACTATGCCGTTTAGTATAGAAATTCATTTTATGTTATGACAAAAGAAAATTACCAATTTTTATAAGTCGTTGTTTATCATTTTTTGTCGATTTCTACTAATAAGTTATTTTTTACCTTTTTCTGTCATTTTTAATGAATTTTTTGTTGATTTCATCGATTTTAATGTCATTTTATAATAGAACTTGCTTCAAATCGTATTTACGAGATGAAACAAATGAATCTTCACAGAATTACTAAGTAGCCTATTCGATTTGTTCGCCGAAATTGTTTTGAGAGCCGTTGTATGTAATTGTTGTGACGTTTATCAGCGGCAATACCGGTTTGGCCGATTTCGGGATAACTGAAGACAGAGATTTCTTGGTAAAAAACAATCGAAACCAAAAATTTGGTAGCTGAATTCACCCGTACGAATGGAAGAAGCCTCGATTACATCAGTAACGTATCCAACAGCTTGAGGCATTCATCCGAACTGGTTTTGATACAATTTTTTACATCATTTTTCTTTGGTTTTAGTGCACTTTAGAAACATTTTAAGAGCATTTTATTGATCATTTTTTGGCGATGCTTTAGGTCGTCAAAATCCGCCCCCTAATTATAAGTAAGGATTCCTCTGGCGAGCAGGAGCAAGGCTGCGCGGGCGCCCGGGCGGCAGAGGCGCGGCGCGGAGGCGCGAAGGGAGGCGGAGCCGGAGGTTGATCCGCTGAATCCAGCGGTTGGTTGGTTGGTTGGTTGGTTGGTTGGTTTTTTCGTGTTTCCGGGCACGTCAACTGCTTTGGTCATTACTCTCATTAGTGTAGTGCATGCTTTTTCTTGGGAGATGGCGGTGATCTTCCCCCGCTGGATGGCGAGATCCAGTGCCGACCTACCGTCGGCTAGTGGGGTTTCCCCCTAACCAGGACTCTCCCACCAGCGGGGCACCGCCCCAGTCCGGACAAGCTCCAAGTTCCCGAACGGTTTCCCGGAATATGTGGTAGTGTAGTGCATGTTATTGTAAGTGTGTGTGTAAGGGGAGAGGAGAGGACAAGGAAGAGGAAGGACAGATCGCGCGCGGTCCGTGGCCCGTTTGGTAGGGTACTGTTCCGGCATTCTCCTGGTGTTGATCGGAGAAACCACGGAAAACTACCGATCAGAGCAGCCGGCCGCTAGAATTCTCCTGACAGCGACTGAATTTGACCTAGCTGGAAAGCTAGTATCGAAACTCCTGCCGCCGTGGGGAGTGGGAACCTAGGAGCTCCCGGTCAGAGGCGCTGCAGTGACATCAGTCGATGCACTGAGCTACCGCTCCCGGTCTGAATCCAGCGGCGGCGCGCGACCGAGGGAGCTGCTCCTTTGGGAAGGGGGAGGGGAGGGTCGCCTCGGAGACGCTCCGCGACAGGTTGCGGCGGCCGCGTGGCCTCTCCAGCGACGGCGAGGGCCCTATCGATTGAGCGGCGAGGGCGCGGGCGGCCGGCCTGCCTTTGGGCGAGGAAGGCGCCCGCGGCCGGGGCGGCTGTGGGGCGCAGTCAGCGGCCGGTCAGACGACGCCGCCGGGCACCGCGGAAGCAATGTTGGCGGGCGGGGAGATGAAGACCGAGGCCGGAGGCGGAGGCGGAAGTAGAAGCGGGGGCGCAGGTGGTGAGGGTGGAGAAGGAGGGAGAGACTGGGGTGGACACGGGAAAAGTGAAGGAGCTGGATACACGGAGGGAGACGGAAGGGAACGGAGAGGGAGACAGAGGGAGTCGAAGGCAGGGAGAGAGAGTCAGAGAAAAGATAAGACGGAGGCAGGAACAGAGAAGAAACTAAGGCGGAGACGAGTCTGAGGCGGATGCTCCACGAAGGCACTCACGGAGAGGCGAGGGCGTCGGCAGAGCTTGCAAGGCCTTTGGGAGCGCTACGGATTTGTGGGTCGATGAAGTAGCAAACATTGCGAAAGCAGGGACGATGTCGGTGGAGGCGGCGCTAGCGAGGCGAAGTTGGTAGGGATGAGCATGGACGACATTGGCGGAGGCCGGGCGAGAGAAATAGCGGCGAGGGCGGCGAGGGCGGCGAGGGCGGCGAGGGCGGCGAGGGCGGCGAGGGCGGCGAGGGCGGCGAGGGCGGCGAGGGCGGCGAGGGCGGCGAGGGCGGCGAGGGCGGCGAGGGCGGCGAGGGTGGCGAGGGCGGCGAGGGCGGCGAGGGCGGCGAGGGCGGCGAGGGCGGCGAGGGCGGCGAGGGCGGCGAGGGCGGCGAGGGCGGCGAGGGCGGCGAGGGCGGCGAGGGCGGCGGAGGCGGCGAGGGCGGCGAGGGCGGCGAGGGCGGCGAGGGCGGCGAGGGCGGCGAGGGCGGCGAGGGCGGCGAGGGCGGCGAGGGCGGTGAGGGCGGCGAGGGCGGCGAGGGCGGCGAGGGCGGCGAGGGCGGCGAGGGCGGCGAGGGCGGCGAGGGCGGCGAGGGCGCGAGGGCGGCGAGGGCGGCGAGGGCGGCGAGGGCGGCGAGGGCGGCGAGGGCGGCGAGGGCGGCGAGGGCGGCGAGGGCGGCGAGGGCGGCGAGGGCGGCGAGGGCGGCGAGGGCGGCGAGGGCGCGGGGAAGGCGGGGCGGCGAGGGCGGCGAGGGCGGTGAAGGCGGCGAGGGCGGCGAGGGCGGCGAGGGCGGCGAGGGCGGCGAGGGCGGCGAGGGCGGCGAGGGCGGCGAGGGCGGCGAGGGCGACGAAGGCGGCGAGGGCGGCGTGGGCGAGGGCGACGTGGGCGAGGGCAGCGTGGGCGAGGGCGGCGTGGGCGAGGGCGGCGTGGGGAGGGCGGCGTGGGCCAGGGCGGCGTGGGCCAGGGCGGCGTGGGTGCGGGCGTGGGCGGTGAGAGCGACAGCGGTGAGGGCGGGGCGGTGCGGGCGAGGGCGGGTGTGGGGGATGCGGGCCAAGAGGGTCCGCGCTGCTTTATTGCTCTGGGGCCCGAGCCCGGCCCGGCGGCGCGCCCTCCGCCGCCGCCGCCATCGCCCCCGCTGTTCGCGCCACCGCGCCGCCCCGCCCCCCGCCCCGGCCCATTCGCCGGCCCCGACGGTCGCCACCGACGCCCTTCGCATCCCGCACCCGGAGCTCTGGCGATTCCTTACATCGCACAACAGTTGAGGGGGCTAGTTTCACACTCAGCGATCTTCAGTTTTCGCGATTGGGCTACAGAGCCCAACACTCGTTTGACCAGATTCCCTTCGAGTTCGACAATTTTTTATTAGTTTTAACGATTATTTGCATGAACAGTTCACACTTCTTCTTAGAGTTTTGCAAAAGAAAACTTGTTAGAATCGTATAATTTCCTTTTGAAAATAATAATAGATGTGTGAAGAAACGGTTCCAGTGACTTTGGGATTTGATCTGAAAAAATACTGATTTGTTACTAAGAAATGTAATATTTCAAGTTTTCATCTACCAGACGACTTTGTTTGTCTTTTTTATTAGTTTAGAATACTAGAACTACTTTCAGAAGTTACATGGAATTTAAAATGCTAATATTGGCAAATTATTACGTCTACAGTGAAGGTGCCTCCGTATATTGGAAGCATCATTGAACTAAGCAATATTTGGAGGGTTGTAATATGAATCCCTACATTGTTATCAATTGCATAAACAAGTGGCGATGGTTTCATTTGAAACTATTCACGTCATTTGATATCATGATCAACAGCAGAACGTAGTATCAAAATTTACTATCTCGAGAATCAATATTTTTTTATTTACTCTCAGTAAACCAATTGGTATGGCACAGAATTTCATTTTAAGGTCTTAATTGGCTGCGTAAAATAAGGTAAGGGTTGGTGAGCTACATTCTAACATAGTCACATATCTCCGGTTTTGATAATGCTATCATATTAGAGTGTGAGAAATGGCATTTCGCCGGTTTATGAGGGATATTTTTTTGGGGAAGGGTGAACAAGTATATGTTAGATCTGAATAATTCCAAATTTTTACGTTTTTAGACCTATACTTGTTGGACAAAAAAAACTATTTTTTTCTGTGAACGAATTTGATGTCCCCTTTTGAACGTTTTTGACCAATATTATTTTAATCTAACATTATATTATCATTGATTCATAATATCAATACTCAAAAGAAGATCAAAAATAAAATAAAAAACTGATAAACTATAAGAAAATTCAGGCGCGGAATACTTTTTTCTATATAGAATGTTTTTTCATAGAGAATAAATCAATGCATAAGTTAAAAGGAAAATAAAAAAAACAACGAAGTATTGGCATAATATGAATTTCTTCATTACGAAGTTGATTGTAGATAATTAACAATGTATATTTCAAGTACTGGCAACATCATAAACGTCCGCACACGTGCTCTAAATACAGTAGACTGCCGGTATTAGGCTACTCTGTGGTCTGATAGGCAATCGATCTTCTGCTCTTATCCTGCGAGTCGCCAGCGGTGGACCTGAATTATCAGTCTTCCGCCGCTAGTCCCTTCCTTGGCCGCCTCTCCTAACCCAGGTCTCATCCATCCCAAGCTGTAGGGCCTGTGCCACCCCTGCCTTATCCGCCATCTCTGCTCCTCTCCCGCCGGTTCTGTCTCCCCCGTCCCGCGCTTAATTCAAGGTCACCGCCACTACAACCCTGTCGTTGGATACACGGGCGTCTGTCTGGATTCGCTGTACCTTCTCCTGCAGGAACTGCAGTCCAGTCGTCGTTGCATCTACGCCCTCCTTCCTTCTTCCCTCTCTTCCCTTCTTTCTCCCTCTCTCCCCACTCTCCCTCTCTCTCCTACTTCCTCCCTCTCTCCCTCTCTCCCTCTCTCTCTCCCTCTCTCTCTCCCTCTCTCTCTCTCCCCTTCTCTCTCTCCCCTTCTCTCTCTCCCCTTCTCTCTCTCCCCTTCTCTCTCTCCCCTTCTCTCTCTCCCCTTCTCTCTCTCCCCTTCTCTCTCTCCTCTCTCTTTCCTTCTCTCTTTCTCCCTCTTCCCTTCTCTCTCTCTCCTTTTCTATCTCTATATCTCTATCTTACAAAGTTGACAAACGTCTTCTTTGATTAGAGGTGAGAAATGGATAAAACATGAAAAGGTGCAAAAGACACAAAATTTGTATGTTGGTAATACTGTTAACGTAGCAATTTCATTATCAAAATTTTTAATTCTACGTTATAGGGACAATATTATACTCTGTCGTTGCCTCTTCCTTAAAATTTCAAGGATGTCTCTTATTAATACAATTTTGCGGCGGGGTGAGCTTCCTTCTTCTTGCTATTGGGGCTGTCCCCACCTCGTTCTTCCAGCTTCTGTAGTCTGGCATGAGTTCATCACTCTTCCCAGAGCCCTAGCCACCTCCTGAGTTGCAGCTTCTCCTACTATGCCATCTCTACGTCATCGCTAATACAGTCTTGTTCCTTGCTAAACTTGGACTTCATCTCACATCCTGATGTCAGTCTCGCTGAATCCATGATAGAGTAAAACGTGCTTAATTAATTTTGCATAATTAATTTCAATACATCACCATCCACATAACACTAAGATCACGTATACCTTTTTCTTTGGCCACAAACTAACAATCCATCCCTCTATTTTTCAAAGAGTATCAGCAACTTCTCCACCAGTTCGGCTGTTCGAATAGTCTCTGCCTCGATCACGTTTGCCGTTGTGGTCAAGAGCTTTGGTCCCTAGTAATACCCATACAATCAAATTCACCATATTCAACCCCATAGCTGCTAAACTTCCAATAGCCACCTTTCTCACTTATCTCGCGCAAAATTACATGCCAGTTGAGCACTTCACTTGAAGGAATGCCTCAAAATTTGCACTAATGTTGGTTCCTTGAACAAGGTCCACAATTTGTAACCGATAGATATAAGATAAAAAGAAACAGATTCATGTTGACGCATTTCACAATTTTATACTTCCATGATTTTGTGTGATACATCTTCTGGGAAATTTTTATATTTTCAGTAGTTTTATAGCAGGTTTATGATTGGACGAACACTTGATACATCGAATATCTTAAAACCACCTTTTCTTCTTTTTCTCGACCACCCTTGTTCTCTTGAAATTGCGAGGTTGCACTAAATTTAGAAGCTCATTCAAAATTGTATGTAATAATAATATTGAAATTGTTATAATAATAAAAATAATAATAATAATAATAATAATAATAATAATAATAATAATAATAATAATAATAATAATAATAATAATAATAATAAATCCTGTGTGAACCGCATGACGATCCAGAAAAACGAAATACCTGCAGATCGAAATACCGCGATTTCCTAACACAGTAAGGCTGGAAATGGAACTTCACAAATTGGCTCAGAAGTAAATAAAACTATAGGAGTTATATCTAGAGACGTAATTAAACACCGAAACACTAGGCCTAGTTGCAAGTCAATCATACCAACTAAAAAGGACCGTACTGTCGCGAACGTCCTGCGTAGGTCTCCGTATATTCTTAGGTCCAAGAGTAGGATCCGAAGTCAGAGAAGTATAAATCATCGTAAGAGCTGAAGAATACGACAAATCACCAATGATACTGTTAATAATAAAAAAATAATATTAATAAAGCGACGACGACACCATAATTACTTCAATAGAGCGTCGATTATCCAAATGGCCGTCATTCAGAACGTCGAAATATCGTTGGTTTTTATTTTTCTGTTTTCTAAGTAATTCGCTTATTATTGTTATACAAATATTGTCATCTCATATGTAGCGGTGATACACACTTAGAAACGTCGTCCACACGTGTGATGTGTGTGGCTAATTTGTATGAACATAAACATGTGAAAACCAGATTTGTAAAAATAAATTAAATATTTTTTGTTTGCTCCTACGATCCTACAAAGCACTGTCTCAATTTTTTTTCCAAAAATGCTCGAATCTCCCTCCCCAATTGTTTCGGATAATCGGCGCTCTCCTGGGCTCCCCAAACTCCTGGTGCAGTCTCCTCGTGGGCCGCGCCGGCGCTCTCGCAGCGAGCGCCCCCGCAGCCGGCAGCTTCGCCACCCCTGCGCCGCCGCCACCACCGCCCGCAGCGCCACCAGCGCCTCCACCTCGCTTTCTGCACCTAACGGCGGCCCATAAAAAAAGGGTTGCGCTCCCCCCGCCCGGCGCTCCGGGGAGGAGCGGGGGAGGGGGGGTGGGGAGGGCGCACACAAAAAACGCGGATGGATGGATGGGCGGGCGGGCGAGCGGGAAGGGTTGCGGACCTGTTGTGCCCTACGCGGCCTCCCCCTGCGTAGAAAGTCGGCCCGGCCTCCCCCGAATCCCGAATTCTCCGATCCGCCACCTGCAGCCGCGTCCGCCGCCGCCGTCGCCCCCCGCCCCCGCCTCCGCCCCCCCCCGGACGACATAAAGGACAGGTCCTGCTCCTACCTGCGCCGCCGTCGTGGCTGCATGGCCCGGCCGCCCCTCCGAGCCACCCCCGTCCGAATTCCTTTTATAGCGGCTTTAATATCGGGAATGGCGAAAAAATGGTTTCGCCCCCGAGGCAGTTAACGTGCCTCGCGCCCGGGCGGACCGGGAAGTTCCCACAGCCTCCTGACTGTCCCGCCCTACCTCGTCGATGCCGTCCCGGACTCCGCCCCCCTCATTCTGTCTCCACCCACGCTTTCGCGCCCGCCTCCTCTTCTGCACGCTCCTCCTCCCATCTCCTTCTATTTTCCACCCCCTCCTCCATTCGTAACTCCACTTTTGGCTTCACCTCCACTCGCCATCTTCCACGCTGTTCGCATATACCTTCATCTCCTGCATCGCTTCCACCTGCGCCCATGTCTTCACATTCGCACGTCTGCTTCCACCTCCCCTATCTTCATCTCCGCTCCCGCCCTCTCCGCCATTCCTAACCACACTTTCGGCTCCGCCTCCATCACTGCTCATCCACGCTTTTCGCATATACTTTCGTCTCCTGCATCGCTTTTACCTTCGCCCATGTCTTCACCTTCGCGTCTGTTCACTACCTGCTTCCATTTCCGCCATCTTCATCTCCGCTCCCAGCCTCTTCTTCGTTCGTAACTCCACTTTCAGCTTCACTTCCATCCACCATCTTCCACTCTTTTCGCATGTATCTTGATCCCCTGCATCGCTTCCACCTCCGTCCATGTCTTTGACTTCACTATACGTCTGTCTCCACTACCTGCTTCGACTTCCGCCATCTTCATCTCTGCTCCCACCCTCTCCTCCATCCCAAACCACACTTTTGACTCCGCCTCCATCACCCGTCTTCCACTCTTTTCGCATATACCTTCATCTCCTCCCACGCTTCCATCTCCGCCTTCCCCCGGACATCGCCAACGCCTGTATATCCCCCCTTCTCCTTCTCCATCGATTCAGTCACCGCGACCGCTCCCTCCTCCATCTTCACTCCGCCTCCTCCTCCGCTCCCCCCGCCCTCAGCCTAGCTCCGCCGCTGGATGCGACAGATCGGTCACAAAGGCACCGGCCCGCGCTTCGCCTGAAGGCAAGTCGATGGGAAGAAAGACTTCAGCAATGTAAACTCGCCTGAAGCGGAAGCAATCCATAGGAGCGGAACATAGGCTTTCGACCCCGATTGGCAGGCTAGGACAATCAGCGGTTTTTAGTTTACCACAAAACTATGCGTTGGCGGGGATAATTGCCAATACAATACTTCAAAATTGCAGTTAATCGTAAAATAACAGTTATCGTAAAAGGCAGCAGTCTCTAATTGATAGCTTTTTGAAATTGAAAATACACGGAGGGCTGCCCTTTGCTAAGGCAATAACCACTATGGTAACACAAGCTGATAAGGATTTTTTTTCTTTCAAATTGAAATTTTTATCTTATTAAAAAGGAATCAAATTTCTAAATGTGCAGATTTTGTCAGGCTTAGCTTTATTATGTTATTCAGAACTATAATATCTGCATTACAGATATTCTCTATTTCGCGGTCATGAAACTGTAATACTTCATTAAACTTTAAGTAAACTTCATTAAACACATTGCACTTTATTAAAACGACTAAGTCATACTGGTTCGGAGTAAGTTCAAAGAAAAATTTAACTTTAAAGTATTTTCGGTAAATTAAATTCTTCTGAAATATCCAAGGGCGGTCAGAGAACGAGTATTCTAAAAGATGAGCATTTTGAAACTTTTATAAGTTCTAAAACTATACATTTATATGCTTTTTTTTCTTACCTGCAAGTTAGCGTAAATTTCTTTTGATCTTATAAAATGTTAGTAAATTGACATAATTATTTGCTGTCTTTTGATGAAGAGAGTTTATCACAATGGTATAAATTGTCATAATGCTATTTAAATTGAATTATTATAATTATAACTATTGAGTCCGAGAAAGTCTATACCAGTCTTATCTCCCCCTTGTTCGCCATTCAATTACTTCGTAGGCTAACAAATTCTTCAAATTCTGTATTTTCCAAATGTCAACAATCTCTCTGATCTACTCCTAAGGCTACAGGTGCTACTTTTTAAGACGCTGGCATGAAGACGATAGATTCATTTTACTGACATCCATGATGTACTATGAATTCTCGGTATTTAAATCTCAGTTTCGTAATGGAGTCACCTATACATTATACGATACCGTTGTATCATCTTTTTTGCGAGTGAATCAAACTCCTAATAAATTCGATTCCGTGAATATGATACATTTTATGGCGTCACGAGGCTTCAATGTGCATTCCTCTAGGGCTGCACGTCACGGCTATGAGGCTCTGATTCCTCGCATTCTTTTGTCAGTCACTAGTTCGAAGAATTTCATTTGTGAACTGAACGCAATGAGTGTCAACTCTGTTCCAACATTTATACATATACAAGGGATTGAAATATGGTTTTACCCACAATAAAGAAAAGTCAATTCCTGAGTACGTTAGTGCGAGGAAATTAACGTTCCCGAGTTAATAAAATAAGGTATAATCCATTATTTCAAATGCAAAGAAATGTGTAAGTAAAAATGTTGAAAGTACGTTCAATGTATTGTATTTTTAAAATGTGTGTCGACTGGATAAACGTTCACATTATTTTCAAAGACTTTTTGTATAGAAAAGATTGGCTGTACGAGTAGATTGCTATTAATAATAGTAATTAAAATATAAATAATTTCTTTTTCTATGTAGCAATATGGTTTAACTGTAGGTGGCAATTGCTAAACGGGGAAAATATTCCCACGTAATTGTTAAAAATTACATCTGTGTCCAAGTGTTGAAATAATAATAATAATAATAATAATAATAATAATAATAATAATAATAATAATAATAATAATAATAATATAGACTCCCTTTGAATCATTTGTTTCAAACTGACTGAAAATATTGACATTTTTACAGTCAAATTCTTGAATGGCTGCAATTAAGAAATTTGTGCTCTTGGAAAATTTGTTTTTTGTTTTACAAATACTTGTGATCTTCTTTCATGAGTCAATTAAATAATAATTATTAATATTATTGTTGTAAATGAAAGTTATAAAATCGATAATACACTCGTAAAAAAGTAAGAAAATGAATGCGATATGAGTATTTTTGGCAATTCGCACAAAATACGTGATACATCACTTTACATCTCGAGTAAAAATGTTCGACTTCTCAAAACAGAACAGGCAATGTTTGTTTTAACTCGTTTATTCAAACAAGCTGCAAGTAAATGAATCGAAATTACTTCTTTTGAAGTTTCAGAGGCATGAAATTATTATTGCAATTATTTTCCCCCATACACCAAAAACAAACAATCGGTGAGAATGAAGAAATCGATACCCGTTTTGAATTTTACATATCTTCAAGAGTGCAATTACTGTCTTTAAGCCAACGAGGAAAAGGCTTTCATTATTCTTTCTCGAAGCCGGAGACGCATCATTTTCTTTCCATTTTCTGTTTCCTTTTTATTCGTGCGACAGCAATGTTACTGCTTCAGGATTCGCGCTAATGACTCTACAGTTTATCTCTCATTGCACACCATTTCGAGCCACCGTTGATGAAATGGAAATCCCAGCTGATGCGCTTATAGCGATAGAATTAAAAATTCGACTTCTAGATGTGATATTATCTCATGGCAAACGAGTTACTGCGATGGAGAAACACATTAAGGAGGTGGAAAAGTGAAAGTGGAAAACTAAATTTTTTGAAATTGTATCACATTATCTGGATATATCCCGAGCAGCAAGCTCTCTTTTACTACTTAACGAATGTTTACCGCAGTATTTGTTTTGCCATAAATTATAGAGTAATTCTGAATATTTGTATTATTTGTTCATTTTATTCAGGCTTAAAGGTTGTTTGATAATATTCTTGGGAAATATAAAATAAATATAGAGAATTCCATTCGGTGTATCTTCTAAAATTTTGGGTTGTTTTATAGAAATAAAATAATAATTATTGTATATAAACTTTTACTTTTCAAAAAAAATATTATTGCACAAATAAAAAGAACTGTAAATGTTAGTAGTGCGCATTGTTGAAAGAAAATCATTACATCAATGTATTCAACCTACTCTAAATATATATGAGTTCACATTAATAATGAGAGAAATATTTCGTAAAAATAGTGTAACACACGTGTTGTAATCTTTTTCGAGATGAAACTCATTTTAGACACTATTTTTTAAATAAAATAAACCAATGAGGTAACTGGGTCGAGAAAAAAAGACCTGATCAAACGATTAACATTTACATTTATATGAGGATCTACTTCCAACATTAAAAAAATAATATTGTTAACGTGCAGTTAAATTAAGTTATAGCTTTGACATTATAAATAAGAAAATTATTGTGCTAATAAAATAGATTTTCGTAACGTGAAATATAAACAAAAAATTATCCAATAAAATATTTTACTACGAAGTATTATATTAAATAAGTTTATATTATTTTTAATTTTTCTACTTGGTAATTTCTATAAATCTCAATTTTTAAATGAAAATAAAAGATTACATACACGATCAGCAAACGATATACTATCGCCCCGTGCGGAAAATTCTCAAAGGGCGTTCTCATGGGAATATTAATTAGCAGCCAGCTCACGTGAGCAGCCATTCCAACAGCTTCTTCCTTTCCGCAACGACCCGGAGCCGGGAGCGGAATTGTCTCGATCTTCATTCCGGATATATCCGGCTCTCCCTCCATCACCCCGGGGTCACCATCAAAACATCCGGAAAGCAGCCCGGCAGGCCGGCGGTGGGAACCACAATGCGGCGGCGGCAGCATCCACGACTTCCCAAAGGAGTAACCGAAAAATCCGCCGACGTGCGAAGTGGCAAAACCAGACAGTCCGCATCTGGAGCATCGGGCGCTACCGGACAGAGATTCACGCAAACAAATGGCGACCGGACCGCAATCAGGCTGGTCTTGTCGGGAAGTGCCCAGAGAATGTTTGCCACCTAACGTCCGACGTTTGATGGAGGGGAGAAGAGGCCTGACGAGGAAGCTGTGAACCTACCGGGATGGGATTCAGATTGGGCATTGTTGTATCGATGGTGGCGGAATTTCGTTAACAGGGTACGTAGCAAGTTCGGATAATGCTCGCATGTGAAATCAGGAAGCCGTCTGCTCCGAGCCGGTGTGCCCGAGTGGTTTCCAGCGATCAATTTCAGGCGCATTCAAGAGCGGTTTTTTAAACAATGGGCCACATGTTGCGTCCTTCCCCATCCCGCCACCACTCCCGTTCTCAGACCAGGTGATGGGATGATTACCCATGTAGCACTTCATGATCGTGAGAGGCCCTGGCTGTACTGCGAGAACGCGAATTATTTACGAGTACTGCGAGAACAAGCCTCGAATTGAGCTACACGTATTTTTTGAAGAGTCCCGGATTGGAAGATTATTTTTGTTAAATCTGTAAATTTACAATCTGTTCAAAACAAGAACAATAAATAAATATGCTGTCAAAATTACAATTTTGCATGGAGAGATCACTCATTGATAATCTTCCTTTATCATATTACACACTTGCAACAAGCACATGTTGACAAAACATTTTATGTTTGACTTTATTACAATATTAACAATATGGTAATTTTAAAATCTATTTGGCAAATTCAATGGTGAAATGAACTTTTTCAGTCTTTTTACTTCTAAACTATTGTCCAGTAAGTTTATGGCTAGTACATTATTATGGTTTTCTAATTTGCTAACATATTTGTGGCTAAAATTTTTAATTTATTGTTGTACTGTTGGCATGTTAAAGATTGGGATATTATGATTCGAATTTTTTCATTCGAGATGCACATTGCCCCAATTTGTAAATTTTGAAAAAAAAAGTTGACGTACCGACTCTGAAATTTAGACTGAAGAAAATGCAATCGTCTGATCCACCCGAAAGTATTTCAGTGTTTTAATTTTTGTGAAATGTATAGTATTCATATAGAAGTCAAATAGTATTTGACTAATCTTTGAAAACACGCAAAACCAGCCTGTACTTTGTCGTTTTATTAGGTGCTTGTTGTAGTTTCTTCACGGTGAAATAAAGAATATCTTAAACCCAGATAATCTGGTTCAATACATCTATAACATAACTTCAGCAAAATCTGCATATTTCGAAATTACCTCGCTAAAGACAACTGCCGCCAGTTTTTACCAACTTCCCTTACCAAAGGGCAACATCTTGTGGAAAATCAAACCCAGGATAGGCTTCCGTTGAAGTAAATTAAGGATGGCAAGTGTTGGTATTTAGTCTGACTGGACTTTTTCCCTATCGACATCTGCCTCCCTTTCACCAGTTGCCATCGTCGTGGTTTTCAATTTAGCACAGCCTCAACTTCGTTTCTATTTCCGCGTTTGCCTCGGGCCACTCCGTCGCAGCTGCAATTGCCTTCACTTCCACCTCCACTTGGCTTCGGTCGTACCTTCGTTTTTGCTTCCGCCTCCTCTTTCCTTTCACTTTTGTCACAGCCTCTTCTGCCAGCGTCTTCGTCAAGACGTGCCCCTACCACCATTTTCACCCTGGCGTTGTCCCTACCACTCGGCCTTTGTCTTCTCTTCGCCTTTACCGCTACCTCTGCATTCACAGCCAGTTCCCTTTCACCGACGAGCGTATTTCCGCCTTCACCTATACCTCCACCTTTACCGGAATCTTCACCTTCGCCGCTTCCTTCGCCATCACTAATACCTCCGTCTTTACCGGAATCTTCACCTTCGCCGCTTCCTTCGCCTTCACGAATACCTCCGCCTTTACCGGAATCACTAATACCTCCGTCTTTACCGGAATCTTCACCTTCGCCGCTTCCTTCGCCTTCATGAATACCTCCGCCTTTACCGGAATCACTAATACCTCCGTCTTTACCGGAATCTTCACCTTCGCCGTTTCCTTCGCCTTCACGAATACCTCCGCCTTTACCGGAATCTTCCCTAATACCTCCGCCTTTACCGGAATCTTCACCTTCGCCGCTTCCTTCGCCTTCACGAATACCTCCACCTTCACCGATATCTCCGACCACCTTCACAGATACCAGCTTCACTGACTCTACCGACTTCTCCATCATTCCCTCTATAGTCTCCCACCGCTGCCCACCTTCCACCTTCCTCTTCACCTTCGACCTCGCTTCCTCCTCCGCCCTCGCCAGCACTTGTACATTTCCCACCAAAACTGCCTTCCTCTTCATCCTCGATAGCTCCTCCGCCTATCCTTCATTTCCGCTTCCTACTTCGCCATTGTCTTTGCCCATCCATCTCCAATATCGCCTCTACTTCCTTTATCTCCAATTCCCCTTTCGTCTTCTTCCCACTTGCACTCACCCCTCCCTTATATCATTCGCCTTTGCGACTTCTCATATCTCTTCATCTTCCGCCTTCAACTTCACCTCTTCGATTTTCCCCTCTCTCTCTCTCCCTCTCTCTCCCTCTCTCTCCCTTTCTCTCCCTCTCTCTCCCTCTCTCTCCCTCTCTCCCTCTCTCTCTTCCTCTCTCTCCCTCGCTCTCCCTCTCTCTCTTCCTTCGTATTAGAATTCGAGTCAACAGACCGCAATGTAGGAAAACCGACGAAGAGCAATTTAGCGCACGAGCTTATTGCTGCTTTCCCACTTAGCATACTCCCCCACTCGTTCACTCACTCGGTTCAGCGGCAGCTATCCCGTCGCCCACGCCACTCGCCCGCTCGCTCGCTCGCTCGCTCGCACGGGTGAGTCGAGTAGTCGATGAGGGGAGGGGGTGCTTTCACAACTCGCTAGCCGACTCTGGAAAACAAAACAACCCCCGCCACCGCCGCCGCCGCCGCCGCCGCCGCCGCCGCGCGGAGGGCCGGGCGAATACCGCGAGAAAAACTCGCCTATCGAAAATCAGGCGCGGCGGGGTTGCCAGACCGGTTCCAAGGCCACGCTGTTTGCTCTGGGCTGCACCCCGCGCAGCGCACGCCGCCGGCCAGGGTCGGACGCACTTTCAATTCCGGGCAAGGGGCGCGGGGACGGAGGGAAAGAGCGGCAAAGGGAGTCGAAAGGGAGGAGGGGAGTGTAGGCGGAAGAACGTTTGTACAGTAGAACTTCCGATAAACGGTGTGATGAAGGGGTCCATGAACAATCGAAATATTTTTCGCGATAACGTTTTTAAAATTCTGAGCAAGGTAAATTTACAATCTATTTTACATTAAAAATCATTGGTAAATATGATAAAATATATGTAGTTGATAATGACAATTTGTTAGTGAATGTATTTCAATGGTATTCGTACATTTCACCGCCTTCTTGAGTCCAGTATAGAAATTGAAATATTTTAATATGTGTTAATTAAAAAATAAATAAGAAATAATATATTAATAAATAATAATGATATTTTATGCGTTAGATATTATTTTGCTTGTAGCCATTACATATGTTTCCTCTAGCTTGTAAAAATGCTCCTCTTCCAATAATAATAATAATAATAATAATAATAATAATAATAATAATAATAATAATAATAATAATAATAATAATAATAATAATAATAATAATAATAATATATACTTCAATTTACGTTGGCACAATGAACACCTGGGTATAATCTACTTCGCATTCCATTTACAAAATAATTCCATCCAGTCGCTGGATAATTGGGTTCCGGGATTATCGATTACCGGAATTGAGGATCCGCTTATAGGTCATTAATTTTTTTATTAATTTAAAAAATAAACTTAATAATTTAAAAAATAGATCTGAGAAAACATATTTAAAGAGATTAATTCTACAAAAGAATAACTTTACATGATTTCCGAGTTTGTACGCTGCCAAAACATTACGTCAAGCGTTTGTATATTTTTACTTCCAGTATTCAAATTTTGTAATGTTTAAACAAATAGTTGGAGCGATTAAAAAGATAGTAAAAATGTGGCCCTTTACTGGCAATGTGAAGCATAGAGAGAAAATATAGAATTAATGTATTTACAATATTCATTAATCAATATTACATAACAGTCATCGAGCGTGAAATTTCGAATTTCAAGAATACATTCATTTTCCGGTCTTTTGTGGTTTACTTCCGACTAATTTCTCGAGTTTGTAGATAATGGTTATGGCAAAAGGCTGTTTTCGGATTTAACAATTGGGCTACAAATATTACCGTATGAGAACTTGTTCCGCCTGGAGCGATGCCCCACTAAGGGAGATACCTGGAGTGGGAAATGCCCATGCAAGACAACGTTTAGGGCGGCGCCGGATCTACCATCCAGCGAGGAGAGGAACACCGCCAACGCTCGCGATAAAACATTCACTATACTAACGTGACTAATGACCATAGCAGTTGTGCACAGATACATCAATCAATCAATCAATCATCCTCTGGAACACCCCCCTAGTCCCCCGTCTTGATTGGCGTGAGCGGCGCGGGGGAAGGGGTGCAGCGGCAGGTTCTGCAGAAAGAGAGGCGATTGCGGAAGAACTCGGGGCATTCATACACCCTCCGCGGGAGCCCTGCCCGGCAGCCGGGCGCTCTCCGCTTGAGGAAGGTCAGTTCGCGAGGGGAACGCGAAGCGTCTGCGGAGAGGAGGAAACGCACGTGCATGCGAAAGGGGCTGATTTGCAAAACAGATGAGGGAGAAACACGAAGTTGGTGTAGGGCGGAAGTGCGTATTTGCGTATAAACGTATATATTTGCGTATAACCGTTTGTAAAGATCTATTTTTTTAAACATTTCATTTAGGACAAAATCACTTTTCTGTCTTCTTTTTTTTGTTGCAATTTTCGAAAATACAAAGATTGCGGAAAATGAGACTGGCATCAGCTTGTTTACCGTTCTTTGATACATACGTGAAAAAATTAAAGAAACAAATTGGAGCCATTATTTATAAAATAATTACTTAAAAATTGCCTTAATTTCACGTCAGATTACGAGAAAACTACTCTATTTACGAAAAATGTAGAGGATTTTCACAAAAACAACATTAAATTGTTTCATTAAAATTTGTGAACGGATAGTGCTAAATTCACTGAATTGCTTGATATATACGCCATTTTGATGAAGGTATTATATTGTTTGTTTAAAGACTATATAAAGTTTTTTTTCAAATATTTCTCCATTTCGTTTATATTTATCTTATGAGCATTTTCCATACAATATTGAATTTTTATGCACCCAAAGACTTCAAATGGTTTCTTACAAAGTTTCTCGAAAACTCAATACTTTCTTGTGAAAATGGGCCCCAAATTGCGCATTTATAGAAATGATCGAGCGACATTTTCTAAACCACGGTACCAAATCCTTCACATGATTGATTGATTGTTAGTAATTCCGGTCAAGTGAGGCTAGAGGGGTTCTCCCCGACCAGGTATTTCTCACCAGCGGGGGCACCGCCCCAGTCGGGACAAGCTCTAAGTTCCCGACCGATCTCCCGATATGTGTGGGAGTATAGTGCATGTTAGTGTAAGTGTGCGTATAAGTAACAGGTAAGGATAGGACAAGAAGAGGAAGGGAAGATCGCGCGCGGTCCGTGGCCCGTTTGATAGCATACTGCTCCGGCATTCGCGTGGTGTTAATCGGAGAAACGAAGGAAAACTAACGATCAGAGCAGCCGGCCGCCAGAATTTTCTTCCAGACAGCGACAGAATTCGACATAGCTAGTGTCGAAAATACTGCCAGTCAAAACCCTTCAATGAAAATTTGATAATATGGTTATATTTTACTCTTCTGTATGATTTTTAAAGATACATTTCAATTTCACTACTAGGAACCGAAAAATTGAGAAACTGTAAAAACAAATTGTGGTAAATAGGTCGCATCTGGGAAAAGATTGGAGCAAAACCGAAAAGAGTAGAGAGTTGGAGAAAAATCTAGTGTAGAGTTAAGAGATTAGAGAACTAGTAAGAGAAAGTCGTGTCTTTCTGTAGCACGACTAGTTTTTATTTGTGCCACCGACTGACCGGTGCTTTGACCGATAGTCCATTGTGTCTGCTTGTAATTTTTCAACCTGTATGCACATTAACCATTTATATATCACGTAATTGCGGAATACATAAACGTATTAAAACATACACAGATGTTATTTGTTCCTTGAGTAGATACTAGCGCAATGTGCTGACGCGTGTCCTCAGGATGGACGAGAACGACCAACCGGCGCCCCGGCGCACGCGCCAGCCGCCCACACGCCAGCGCTATCTCAAAGCCATCCGCCGCCCTCGCCCTCTGGCGGCGGCGTGGGGTAGCGCGGGGCGCGCTCACACATGCCCAACGCCCACGCGCGGCGCCCAGACCGCCTCACGTGCCGCAGCCCCGCCCGCCGCCCGCCCGCTACTCCCTCAACCACGACTCTTTCACCTGCCTGCCCGCTCGCCACCCACTCACCCACGACTCTTTCATCTGCCCGCACATTCACCGCCCACTCACCCACGACTCTTTCACCTCCCACCCACTCACCCACGACTCTTTCGCCTGCCCAACCGCTCACCCGCGACTCTTTCACCTGCCCACCCACTCACCCACACGACTCTTTCACCACCTCCCACCCACTCACCCGACTCTTTCATCTCCACCCACTCACCCACGACTCTTTCACCTGCCCACCCACCCACTCACCGACTCTTTCACCTCCACCCACTCACCCGACTCTTTCATCTCCCACCTCCACCCACGACTCTTTCATCTGCCGCCATTCACCGCCCACTCACCACGACTCTTTCACCTCCCACCCACTCACCCACGACTCTTTCACCTCCCAACCCACTCACCCACAACTCTTTCATCCACTCACCCACCACTCTTTCATCTAACCACCCACCACCACTCTTTCACCTCCCACCTACTCACCACCACCCACTCACCCACGACTCTTTCACCTGCCCACCCACTCACCCACGACTCTTTCACCTCACACCCACTCACCCACGACTCTTTCACCTCACACCCCCTCACCCACGACTCTTTCACCTCACACCCCCTCACCCACGACTCTTTCACCTGCCCACCACTCACCCACGACTCTTTCACCTGCCCACCCACTCACCCACGACTCTTTCACCTGCCCACCCGCTCGCCCGCGTCATCGCTGGCCGACCCTCTCTCACACCGGCTACCTCTGACCTGCCCACCCGCAATTTTAGAGCTTGTCTTGCCTAAACGGCTTCACACATTCGGCATTCGCCGAGCAGCTGGCTAGTGCTCGCCCAATCACGAGAAGCTGACGTGTTCGGCGAAAGTTCGCTCCCTTTAATGTGTCCAGAAGATCGACATGCGGTGGGTAGGACGAACCCCGAATGTTCGTCGCTCGACAAATAGCAAGCAACTCATCCACACTACTTGGGATTTGGCGAGCGGTTGATTGCTGTTCGCACAATAACGAATTTGTGAAGCCGCCTTAAGGTGGTGTCGCTGGTGGGAGAAACCTTGTTGAGGAAATCCCTGCAAGCCGACCTCAGTCTGTACCACCCGGCGGGGAAGACCACCGCCGCCGTCGCCACCACCACCAACTGCGATAATAAAGCATGCGCTACACATACGGGAGTATTGACCTTAGAAATTGTCAAGCAATAATCAATCAATCAATAAAAACTTGCGCACCCTTCTAACGACCCTCTCCCCTGTCCGTCCGAGGGCCAACCTCCCTCCCGCACATCCACCGACCATCTTCCCTGCCCGTCCTATACACGACACGCTCGCTGGCCCATCGACCATCTCCCCTGACCGAGCTTTAGAGCGCCTACCTGCTCACTCGCCCACTCTCACCCGCCCGGGCTCTCGGTGGCCATTTCACCTTCTCACCCTCACGCCCACTCTCTCGTTCACCCTCTTACCGTCCATCCTTTCGACTGGGACACGACCTCTCGTTGGGTTTTTCAGCTATATCTTTACTTAAACCTCTCACACTTCGTTTCACACACGTTAAGTGATTATCATTCTATTTTAACATTCTCAAATAGATTAAAGATAGTCGTCTACTAACTGCCGTTCTATTAAGTGTAATGCACAGTTTAATTTAATTTACACTCATTTATATTCTTCAGTGTCATGCGGTCCGATTTGGCGCGCTTAATCTTTCTTCATTCCTTTCATTTTGCCCGATATCTTACTCTCCTCTTTTCTTCATTTCATTTCTCACATTCTCTACATCTACATAACCAAGTCCATCAAATTTATCAACCTGACCACATACTGCTCAATTCATACGACGCCTCGGTGACATATGTTTTCCCCCTTTCTTGACCTTTCATTTCATTGTGTTTCTCTGTGCTCACCACTGCGTGACCACTCGAGTTCCCATTGGCTTGCCGCCTTTTCTGCCGTGCTCTCTCGCTCGCTCTCTTGCTCGCTCTCTCGCTCTCTCGCTCGCTCTCTCGCTCGCTCTCTCGCTCGCTCTCTCGCTCGCTCGCTCGCTCGCCCGCTCTCTCGCCCGCTCTCTCGCCCGCTCTCTCGCCCGCTCTCTCGCCCGCTCTCTCGCCTGCTCTCTTGACCACACTGTTTCCCGAAAGACATAAATGTCTCGGGAACCTTTATATAATACGACTTCTCTTTCGACAGTCGATCTAGGTTTTATGTCCGCAGAACTTCATTTTATTTTTATTTTTTTCTCACCGAATTTCATTCACAATATGTTCAATTGCTCATCCTTACTTTATTCTCCTTTTCACTTCATTTTCTTCCTTTTTCAATCCTCATTTTCGCTGCATCTCCATTGACCTGTTTCACTCACTAGTCCCTCCGCTTATTTCGCGTGCATTCCTTCAGAGGATTCTGCTCAATTCCTTCCGTCGGTCGCGTCAGCTGCCATTCCCAAGCTCACGTACTGTGCACCCCCTTCCCCGACCTGTTCACCCTCGAGCTGCCGTTGCGTTGTCATCGCGCTGCCTTCCGCCTCCCTCCGAAGATCAATCGGGCAGCCAGCCGTCCTTCTCGGAAATGTTTCGACAGAGCGCCCGCTGCATGTAAGTGGGAGGCCAGATGTCCGATAAACGCCTTATTAATGTTTCAGTTTCGAATTTCCTACCCCTCAGCATGAGAACTGACAAGTCGAACCCATTTGGGCGCGACGACATTCAACGTCCCCGAACGCAACAGAAGAGAATTACGAATTACGCCGCATGTAAGTAGGCATTACGGTGGGTGATCGGTCAAAGAACATAATCCTCTTGCTCGCTAACCGCATATCCAAGAATTTTATTGAATTTGTTTAATTCGTTGTGGAAACCCAAAAGAAAGAAGTCTTAAAATGTTATAATATCCTACTTAATTTATTGCTCATTATAACAATATCGTGCATATGTCATAGTCGTGCACTTTCATTATGAATATTTTTTTCGTTTTGGGGAATTAAAGACCATGTACATTATCAATTATATTTCTTTCCTTCAGAATTTTTTAAGAGCAATGAATTGTTAATTCAACAGTCATTATCTCCGCCCAGAAAAATTAATAGTAAAATACAGTTCTATAAATCATATATTCAACGTCTATACTTGTATTGGTTCTCAAAACCGGAAATCCTTTACGAAAGTGTTAATTTTTGGATGTATTTGCAATGCATTAACTTATTATCTAGCTTATATGACCCATTGGTAACGAATTTATTTAACTTCTTTCCAATTTTGCATTCAACTTTCTTTACTTAACACCATAGTAACAGATATTTCTTGTTACTGCATATTGTTTTTCTCTCTGTTTATGAGAAAAGTTCGTTTTGCAAACGTTGTTGTTAGTTCGATTCTTGAAAGTGTTTGCTGTTAAATTTCTTCTCAGTTCGCACTCTTCTTTAACCTTCTATTATACGTTGTTTATTATTCGAAGTAACCAATATTGTTGTTTGAATCGCAAAATCGCCGTTTTTGCGGCAACATTACATAGCTTTCTCTATTCTACATACGTTGAATGAGTGGAAGTAATAAAAAGGGCGCTTTAAGTTCTAAGAGAGAGACATTTTGTAAAGATAAAATGTTATATTACAATAATTTCGTAGAGAAGTATTTGTAAAATACAATGGATGTGAAATACCCAATTTGACCCCAAAGTACTATGAATCTGTGAAACCATACAGTAACATGCATTCGTATTAGTACATTTCCCCGCCAAACTACGGTGAACAGCGTTTGTCTAGAGAAATTCCACCTGCATGAGAGGCCACCATTTCACAACATTTTGCGAAAGGCGCCGACTACGAGGTCGGCACCATGACGCAATTGCCCGGTGCTCCGCTCCAAAAATATTATTGTGCCTGCTCTTCCTGGAACTCGGCACAAACACTGTCGCGGGTGCAGATTTTACGATAGGAGAAAGCAATGGCTCGTCACACGACTACGACACTGATCGATACTCTTTCAGGGTGGAGCTCTGTTATTCGTTTTCCCTTCTGTTTTTACATTTCGATCACTCCCATGGGTTGCAATGGTGGCAAGAACGGGGGGCATGTCAAATTTCTCCAGGCCCCCACTTCATTGGGGACCCGAATTGTTTTCTTTCTAGAGTAAAAAAAACCAAAAAACTCTTTATTTATGTTTCAAAGGAACTGCTATAATGCCTGATGCACACGATCAAGATAATTAATAAAACGAGTTCATCGTAATCTATAATACATTATTGTAAATTAATCGTTTAAGTTAAAAAATTACACAAAATGTCGTTTCTTGAGTAGATTTTTTTGAAAAAAATAGAAAATTTATTTAAGAATTGTTGAAGTCCAATTAACTTAAATTATAATAATAATAATTATTAATAATATTATTATTATTATAAATATATGGAGAATGTTTGTTTGAAATAAGGGATCCACAAGGATCTACTGCCTCAGGTTTCTTGTTTTCTCTGAGCAATTCTGAAGGGTTGTACAATGTAAATGGAATATCATTTTATGCCACTTCGGGTTGTCTTCTCGATTATTCCTGGGCCTTAATCGGTCTCGAGCCGAACAGCAAACTTGTACTTCTGCTGAAGTCTTTCGTGATGATGGGGTTCGGCCTCTATGGGAATGGGGGATCTGCCATCGATCGGACCTGTAGGATAGGGAAGGAATGGTTGCTTGCAGTCCGTAGCCCATTGTTTTAGGTACTGCATCCGACTGGAATTGTCGTTTAGCTGATTCACCTGATTTTGAAAATACGCCACTATAAAAAATCCAGCTTAGAATTTCCCAATCTACGAAAGTGTGGATTCGCAAATCTATGCGCTATCGCATTCAGTTACTATTGATGTTGATACCGCCATTACAAAAATATTACATATTTTGTACAAAGAGTAATTAACGATTTGAATTCTTTATGTTGTCTATTCTATTGTTTCTTCAGCTTTTTGGAGTTCTTCTTGCTCTAATATTCTTCAAATATCATATTCCTGAAGTAAACGAAATACCAATTCGATTTTATTGTTTTAATTAATGAAAATATGTGAATGTTCGTGCAAACAGAAAAATATTTAGAATTTTGAGGCTGAAGTTCTGTGATGCAAAATACAAGACGACTGTAAATTCATGCAATGAATTGTCCAAGAAATCTAACTTCAGAAAAGAGTAAAGGTAAAAGAACTGTTTCGAGATCGCTTCTCAAATAGTATTCGAAATGGCATATTTATTCTTATTATATGTTTCAAATGTATCAAGTATAACATTCCGCGTATTCAAATATATATAGTGTAAGTATATTAAAATATTAAAATATATTATTCTTGAAGGTTATGTAGTAGCGTTCCAGCTTCAACAATAAATTGCCGTAGTTGTAGATGTCTAGTAAGGTTACGCTCAACTTGATACCTAGGACTGGTTTAGTACAAAATATACACTTAAATTTCTGCCCACAATATCTAGGGACTGGGACATGGAATATTTGGTACAGCATTTAGAGATTCGAGGCAATGGTTAGAATATAAATACTAGATTGCTGGACAGTCAAGAAGGAAGTTCTTCCTTTGACTTTCCGTCAAATCGAATAGCGGGAAATATTGGAGGTCACGCAATGACGTATGCAGGAAACCCTGACTCTCAATGGTCTTAGTTTCTGCAATCTCCTCACTGTGGTACTTCACAAATACAAACAAGTGCTTTATTCGGGGGTTACAGAATCCACGAGGCGCTCAAAACACTATTGTATTTGAACATGTGTGAATACCGACCAGACGGCAATGTTAGAAAGAAAACAGTATTTTTCAATCCTTCTCATATTGTTTATACAAATATAATCGTCAATAGTAAGGAAAAATATAATAAATAAACAGGGGAAAAAGTAAACGTCAGAAAGAAAAAATTCAATGGATATTTTCGTGGATAAACATTTCTGTGGAGATTCAAAAAGATATTTCTGTGGATGAACATTTGAGAAATGATATTATAATTCAATTGCCTGGCAGTTCCCTCGAATCTAACAAGAGATATTATCGAAATGAACAGACTGAATTAATGTATAAAAAGGTATAAAATATTACCTTTTGCTTTTCTATGGCTGTAATACGAGTAGAAAACACTGAGAAGAAGAACAAAATAGATGTGCGACAATGCGCGAGCGGGCAGGAATAACAATTTTTGAGGTAACATCCACGCAATAGTTCTCATTTGATTATATTAAAAATGAACAAAAATTAAATATATTTTTTTAGTAAACTTTTATAGTAATAGTAGTAAACTTTTCAAGCAATCAGTGTTAGATTTCACCCACCCCTCGCAAGGTCGATTTCCGAGCATCTTAAAATAATTATTGAATAACGTCGAGTTGTTACAATAATTGGAGATAAATGTCAATTCAAGAACAATTTTACTTGACACTAAAAATAATATTGTTGATATTATTATTATCATATATATTAGTAATTTCCAATGCGTACAGAAATTTAAAGACAACCAAGCAGCCTCCAGTCACATAAGAGATGTCGTTAAGTACCCAGAAACTCAGGGAAAATCCAAAAACAATGAAACAGTTTCGATTTTAACTGAAAAGTTCAAATGCTTGTTTGTGATTCTCTGCCTATTTACATACAAATAAGTGCTATTTACATTCTTGTACTGCTCATACCAACTGAATTCAAGTGCATCATTGCTTACGATACAAATGATGTCATGTGACAGTAGGGCTCCAAGGAACCCGCCATTAAATATGCGCTATGCTATTTTCGGTACTCATTGTGTTATGGAAGAGCAACGTTTTGATATTCTTGGTACGTAAGATTTATTATTTGTTACGTAAATATTTTTACCATTTAGTATGTACTAAACTAGACTATTGCAGTGCTATTCGAGTATTTTATTTGTTATTAATACAAACATCTCCAGTATTCAAGGAGACGGTAAACAGAAATGAAGGAACAGCGAGCGGAAGTACGCACACTTACAATATTAATAATGTACATAATGTAAATATCCTAGTACAGTAAGATTCCAACTGTATTTTATAAGGTATAAAGATGGCTAAAAGGTGTAGCCGAAACGTAATCAAAAAATACTACATGTAACAATATACGCTAAATAAATTTACTCTTGAATGTCAAAAATAAGTGGAACTGTTTCTATTAATAATAAATGATAGACATTCATTGAAGAGAAAAGAAGTAGGTTTATTTTATTTGTTGTTCTCGAGCAGTGTGGATGGTACATTTTGGAAAACCATTTTGTGTGGTTTCGTTTAGCAGCATTTTTGCTGCTGTAGGCCACTAATCATATACTCGAACTCAACACTTGAAAGCACCGCATGACAGAAAGTATAATTAGATCGCTTCAATTTTATTCTGGAGTAAATAAAAACACAAAGCGTTCAATATGTTTCTAAGAGAGTTTCCGCATTTACTGAAGGATACCTTTTATCAGCTTTCAATCATCAATTCTAAATCGATTACAATGGAATCACGCAAATACTGTGTGGTTGCGCGAAGCCCGCTGACGTCTTTACCACGATATTACAATATTAAAGGAAACTTATAATTGTTCTAAACTTTGAAAAAAGGAATAATTAAGAGTATAGACGATTCTTTTAGCGAATAAGATGAAAATGATAAAACACAATGTTAAATAAAAATAACTAAACAGCAGTTAGAATATTTTTGTGAGTAATTATAGAGAATGTTCAATATGAGGAAATCATACGGTTTTACTAATAGTATAAAGTTAGAACATAGTATGGGAACAATACTATTCGCAAAGCACAAAACAAAATAAATTCGAAGTTGATAGAAATTAAAATCAACTTGGTTATAACTAGTATTACTAACAGACTTTTGTAAGAAATTATAGGAGCATTCTCATGACAACTGGATACACCAAACACACATGAAGCAAACACAAATTATTTCCAAGAGAAAAAAACTCCTAAAATAAGAGCCTAACCTCTACAACTAATAATTTCTTAACCGTCCAGCTGTGAATGTCTTCAGTGACGCTGGCAGAGGAGTAGTGATAAACAATATATGTCAACACTCATGTAAAATGCTGTTCAAATCATTTACAAAATAAACTTCTAAAGTTTAAATCGGGATCAGTCTTCCCGACAAGAAAGAGGAACATGGGATTTTTACACCTCTCCATTTGGGGCTGGAGATCTACCAATCACTCACCTCATAGGTAGGGAATTGAATGGGAGGGAAAGATAATGGACTGCAATATGACCCCCGCTGTTTTCGGTACTATTCCGCCATTTGCCTGGAAATTATTCAAGGAAACTGCGGTCACGACTTATCAGAACAGCCGCTCTCTAGAAACCTCATCTAAGCATTATATTGGTGACGTCCGACACAGTAATTCTCGTATTATAAATCTGTGGTCACGGACTTAGGATCTGAAGATCTGCTAAACATCAATTATGAACTCGTCTCTACATTTACTTAGTACAATCCTCCAGTACACTGCAGCCAAACAGAATGGTTAAGGCAAGACGAAATCAAACAAATACAATAATTTTCTTTACGACCCAGCGAGGTCGTCATTACATTACTGTGGGTGAGAAGGGAAATATAACACAATAAATCTACCATCACTTGAAACATATTCGGTCAAAATTATTTACAAAATAATCAAATACTTAAAATGGAAAGTTATGGTAATCTACGCTGTTTGGACAGAAGTAATACCTAAGGGGTGAGGCCACCTCCCCATATAGCATGGGGAAAAGCCCATCGTCCGGCTGTAAACATGGAAGTAGGGACAGATTAGGGAAGAATAGATCGCGTCCGTGACCCGTTGTTTAAAGAACTACTCCGGCATTCGCATGAAATTCTGGAAACGACCAACCACAGCAGCAGCCAGTGACTAAGACCTCATTTAGGCAGCGGTCGGCTTCAACCGAGCTGATTCCGAAAATTCGCCAGCATCGAGAATCGAACCTTGGGGCTTCCGGAGTGGGATGTTTGAATTATGGATATCTAGCTTCGCACCTCCGCGCACGCCTGCAACAAAGCTGAAAGGGGGAGACGAAACCAAACAACTAATTTCCTTGACAACCCCGGCGTGGACGTCATTACAGTGGGTTCACGCTCTGCACCCGCGACGTCCCTTGTAAAGGCTTCGTTGTTATTCGCATGTAGTTGTTATCGCGCGCCGCACGCATGACCAGTAACGGAGGATCGGCGTTCTTGTTTTCCCTGTAGAACACGGAACCTCGCGCTGACTGCGAGCGGTAATTGGCCTGCTAGAAACGGGTTTCCATGGACGCGAACTAATCGTATTTACGGAAGTCTATAAAAAGTGATAGTTGAATCGTAGTTCACATATTGTTTTTCCTCGATTGCACGCAAAAATGAGGTTCATGTTTTTCAGAACGGACTTGGCAGTTTCTATTCGCTCTTGAAACTTTTAAATTAGACAACGTATTAAATAGCCAAAGAACCAATTATTATTTTCTGTGAGAGGGTGATGTAGACTTTGAACATTAGACTACTTAAAGATCTATATAATGGAGGTTTACGAGGCAAAGTATTCTAATTTACTGGACGCAGTAATTAAGAAAAAATGAAGCACATTGTTCAAAAACCTTTACCTTTGCCTAAGAGAAAGAGTATTAAAACGTATACATAAAAGACTTCCAGATACGTCTTCAATTTTGGATGAAATTCGGTTTTACCGAAAATGAAGAGTTCCCCTTCCAAGGTGTTACACAACATAACCTACACATTCTTCAACAATCACTCCAAAGTAGTGCTACATTTAAGGATAACAGGATTTTCACTACCTCCTGTCTAAGGAACAAACCGGAGTAAACGACACGCTAATTCGTCACAAGCCCTGAAAATCTCATTAGTGCATTTCTTCTATCCCCCCCTCATGTAATAGCCAAATAAGAAAATAAAGGCTTGTTTGAGTTGCTTTAATATACATATATACTAAACTAAACGTACGATTAATATTATGAATTATACATAAAACAGCTTTAAAAATAAATAATTAATAATAATAAATAAATAGATAATGATGATAATAATAACAATGATTATAATATAATTACAAAAGTAAAAGAAATGCTGAAAAAACTTTGTAAAAAAACTATAAATAAAAGTCTTTCAAACCGTCCAATCAGCATTCAGTACGTAAGCAGCCTTCCGTGTTACGGAAGGAAGCCTAATACGCCGGCGCTGGAGGCGGGTCGGGTCGGGTCGCATGAGGGGGGGAGGGGAGGAGGAGGGGGAAGGCGGCGTTCCGTGGCGCGCGGAAGCACAGGGGACGGCGGCGGCCGTATTGATTTCCGTCATTTAGGCGTCATTAGGGTTTCCATGACGTCGCGACGGCGCCGCACGCCCCCGCATGGAGAGCCAGCGCCGATTCGCAGACCAAACGCACGCGAGACGCTATTTGCTTTCACTATCAATCGCAGCTTATCGCCCGCGCGCGCACGCCACGCCGGCCTGCACCTTCTCTGGCCTGCCCGCCCCATCTGCCCCGCCATGTGCATCCCGCCACGTCCACCCCGCCACGCCGACCATCTCACGCCTTCTTTGACCACCCAGCCACGCCCATCCCCACACGCCGTCCTCGACATGACGACCCCCTCCCGACGATCCCGCCAAGCAGCTCCGCCAAGCTGACCCCGCCACGCTGACACTTCACGCAGTCCCCGCCACGTTGATACCCCGCCACCCAGTCCCCGCCACGCAGTCCCCGCCACGCAGTCCCCGCCACACAGTCCCCGCCACGCAGTCCCCGCCGGTCCCCGCCACGCAGTCCCCGCCACACAGTCCCCGCCACACAGTCCCCGCCACACAGTCCCCGCCACACAGTCCCCGCCACACAGTCCCCGCCACACAGTCCCCACCACACAGTCCCCGCCATGCGGTCCCCGCCACGCGGTCCCCGCCACGCAGTCCCCGCCACACGGTCCACGCCACACGGTCCCCGCCACACGGTCCCCGCCACACGGTCCCCAACACACAGTCCCCGCTACACAGTCCCCACCACACAGTGTCCGCCACACAGGCCCCGCCACACAGTCCCCGCCACGTGATCCCCGCCACGCAGTCCCCGCCACGAAGTTCCCGCCATATATTCCTCGCCACGCAGTCCCCTCTACGCAGTCCACGTCATGTAGTCCCTGCCACATTGGTCCTCGCCACGCAGACCCCGCCTCGCAGACCCCACCTCACAGTCCACACCAAGCAGTCCTCGCCTCGCAGACCCCGCCACACAGACCCCGCAATGCAGATCCCGCCACGCAGAACTCGCCACACTGTCCCCGGCAAACTAACTCCTCAGTCCCCGCTACACTGATCTCTCCATAGAGAGTCCGCCACACTCACCCCACCACGCATGTCACGCCCATCCCGTCACGTTTACCCCTCCACGCACACTCCGTCACACTTGTCTCGCCCACCCAGTGTCTCCTATCCCCCAACGACCATCACCGTCACTCTTATCACGCCCAGCCCGTGACGCCTACCCCGCCACGCCTACCCCGCCATGCCCACCCCGTCACACTTATCACGCCCACTCCGTCACGCTTATCATGCCCACTCAGTCACGCTCACCTCGTGACGCCTATCCCGCTACCACCACCCTCGTCACACTTCGCACGCCCACTCCATGACGCCTACTCCACCACGCCCTCCTTGCCACGCTCACCCCGTCACATCTATCACGGTCACCCCATCACATCTATCACGCCCACCTTACCACACCAAACCCGCCACGACTCCACGCCATCTGCGCCCCAAGCTCACTTCGCATCGCCGTTCTCTACCCTTCTGACTCGTCACTGTGACACGGTCCAATCTGTCCTGCCACGCTGTCTCTTCCATGCCAAATTCGCAACGGCGACCCTGCCAAAACTCTAAGCCACCCCAACCCGCCACGCCCTACCCAACACGCCAAAAACGCCATGCCTACCCCCGTCGCCACCTGTCTTACCCTAGCCCACCTCTCCTCTCACCTCACGCTCCCTCCAGGACACGTCCCTTCTCTCCTCGCACCATCTTCACATGCCTCCTCTCTCTGCCCGCTCCCTCTGACTAACCACGTCCCGCTTCTCTTCTCCTCGCCCCGGCTACACCACTCTTGTCACCACTTTTTCCACTTCGCCCCGCTTCTCTTCTTCCTCTACTCCGCCACGATTCTCTTACCCTCTTCGTTTCCCAGGCCCCTTCTCCGTCCCACCATCATTGTCTCGCTTCGCCTCTTCTCTCTCCGCCCAGCCCTTCCACAATTATAGATGACTGTCCAACCTCACATCACCTGTCCTCTCCTTTTCCTTAACAGGGAACCCCGTCCCAATTCCACCGGCTTTAGTCCCGGCTCGGTTCCCTTTTCCTGTCCCCTGACTGTCCCGCTGGACCAATTCCGCTCTGCTTCGTCTTACTCCGACCTACATATCTCGCTCGATTCCTACTTGCGCATTCGCACTCCCGTTCCTTTCGGTTTCCGTCCAGCCAGCGCCGACCCGTACCGTTCCGTCCCGCCACGACTCACCTCGCCTCATCATTCCCACTCTGTCATTCTCGGACCTGACCAACTCAGTTGTCGGCCCGCCCCGCCTCTCCTCTTCACCCACGTCCCACTCCCCAAAACCCCGCCCCGCCCACCCATGGCCATGCGCGAAACCCGCACCCTCGACTCGCTGCATGAGAATGCACCGAGGGGGCCAGGAATAGCGCCCCTCTCTCCAGCCCCCCCCCCCCCCCCCCCCCGGCTCGGCGAGCTCCCGCTGTCAATGAAAGGCCCTTTCTCCTGTAGGCCTCGGATACCAATGACTGTTGTTTGAACACACACAACCTGTTAAGCCGAGAAGAGGCGGAACGGTTGTTACGTTTAAAAAATAATTAGACGAGAGTCGATGAGAACGAAGTACTTTTTTTTTTGTTTGGACGACGATCTAGAGTAAACAGACTGTGTTCTCCCTTTCAATTCAATGCAATGACAGCCGTTTCAGGTGCGTGTAGATGATCGTTAGGGTGGACGTTGACACGTTATACAGATGTCACAGCAGCGCACTGGTGTGATTGCGAAGCACAAACGGAGCCTTTGCGATGTTTGGAGGCGCAGTTTTTGATTGGGCTGCTCCGTAAGACGCCGAGTCTAAGGAATAAAACAAGAACCGGCCTCTGACAGACCGGTAGTACGGCGGCACGAAGGGATATAAAAATCTCGTTTCGCACGGCGAACGAGAAGTTTGTCACCTTTGACCTCTCGGGCACAATACACGTTGAGTCGCATAAATGAATACTTTGCCAACGGCCTACGGTACAACGATGCAAGATAACTTGCTGAGGTTTGAATAAATGGCCAACGAATCGGGCAGAAGGCACCCAGGCGACATGAAAATTTAGAAATGTTGAGATAATTGAATCCATATCACAATGGAAATGCATACCATTGAATAAATTATTCAATCGTCTCTATTATTGAACCTCATTTATCAACGCTTTCTACATCGATACACTATTGATACATACAAAATACGTTATATTTAACCATTCTGCAAATTATGTTTAACAAATAACATATTGACATAATTTTAATTTATTGTGGATTATATGTTTTTTTGGATTTGTTTAATTTTTACACATCACTTGAACTACGTAGATTATGAACTCGTTTATCTTCTCGCAATATCTGCTCAGTCATTAAAAAATTGCATTGTTCCGTCCAAGTTTTATTGATTCTAGTAATAGGTTTGTCTAGAAATTGGTGAATTTCTAAACGCTTTCTAAATGTGGGTCCGTTCTGCAAAGAGTTTCTTATGGAGAACACTTTCAATTCTAGCAAGCCAATGATACTTGACTTTTAATGATTTGGCAACAGAATTCTTTTTACTGAATGCATTGTTCGTTTCGAGGATGAGGCTATAAAATGCAATCTACGTTTCCTGAAGATGACAGAAATTGTCGAGATTCTATTCTTCATTCAAATTTCTTCATTGAAAACTGGACCGACGTTTACTCATCCAAATAAGTTAAAATTATGTTTCTATGTCAAAATTCTAGAGTATACATATTAATTAATGAAATTAATGTAAATATTTAAAGTAACGTAAAAATATTAATTAAATATTCTCCAGGTTTAATGCCACAACCACAAACACAATAACTATTACTATGATGAAAGTAAGCAACATTTTTGGATTGTGATTTTTCAGCAATAAAAACACTGCTCATGGTAAAAATGTACTTTAATATTATAAATTTTAATATTTGTTATTAATTTTTAATCATTTTAATTAATTTCAATTATTTTATTATATAATTTCAATATTTTAAGCTATTTTATGATTTAATTTTTTCAGTTCTAATAAAAAAGGACATGTGCGCACATTTATTAAATCCAATATAACATAAAAAGAAAGTTTTCAATTTAGACAAATTAAAAATTTAGTGTGTAAATTTTTAAATGTGAATTACATTGCGTTTAATATTAGCGCAAAATATTAGGGTATTGTTATATTACGACTGTCCTATTCTTTCTTTTCCAGATGTTTCGTTGTCAGTATCAATATTTTAATAATTTTACTACACTGAAAGTGACATATTATGTTGCAAAAAAGGAGAAATTAACGTATTACCGAAATATTATTACGGCAGTTTGAAAAATAAAAGCAGGCATCCAATTTATCTTAAATTATAATAAATGAAGGATCATATCATTCAATAAAATTGTATTTAATATATATGCATTATTTTTGTTAACTTTTTTATCGCATATTTGTTAAATTTTTCGAAGCATAAAAATTGCTTATGGAACACCTCTTGCCAACCGAACACTTAAGATGACCAACGTCGCATTTTTAATCTATTACTCTCAGGAACAATTTCTGAGAATATCGATTTTTGCACATTTATACCATCGACACCCATCGGAATGCATTATACAAAATCTCTAATTCCGACAATTTACTACATATCCGCATGAAATATATCGGTTTATACACGGCATTTTCAATGAGTTTCGACCGGGAGCGGTAGTTCAGTGCATCAACTGATGTCACTGCAGCTCCTCTCACAGCGACCGGGAGGTCCTAGGTTCGGGTCCTGACGGCGGCAGGATTTTCGACACTAGCTTTTCAACTAGGTCGAATTCAGTCGCTGTCTGGAGGAGAATTCTAGCGGCCGGCTGCTGTGATCGGTAGTTTTACGTGGTTTCTCCGATCAACACCAGGCGAATGCCGGAGCAGTACCCTACCAAACGGGCCACGGACCGCGCGCGATCTGTCCCTCCTCCTTGCCCTCTCCTCTCCCTTTACACACACACACATTTACACTAACATGCACTACCACATATTTCGGGAGACCGGTCGGGAGCTTAGAGCTTGTCCCGGCTGGGGTGGTGCCCCGCTGGTGGGAGAGTCCTGGTTAGGGGGAAACCCCACTAGCCGGCGGTAGGTCGGCGCCGGATCTCGCCATCCAGCGGGGGAAGATCACCGCCATCTCCCGAGAAAAAAACATGCACTACACTAACGGGACTAATGACCAGAGCAGTTGACGCGCCCGGAAACACAAAAAATCAATCAATCAATTCAATGAGTTTCGAAAGCATAATTTTTTTATGATTATCCACATTCGGCATTACACATCATCGGTACTTTTTCGTTATATTGGAACATGGCATCGGATCACAACATCCCTCGCCAGGCAGGCACTTAAGATGGTGGTCACTGCCGCCCGAAGAAAGGCATCGACCTCGGATAGGGCACTGCCCCCGCGGCCCTCGGCATCAGGTACCCGCGCGGAGGCTCAGGTACCGAACGCGCCCCGCACCCCTTTAAAAAAAATCGCGAACCCTCAAATAAACTGTGCTCCGACAACCCTTCTCCTCCGCTAATAGCCCCTTTCCATGGGGCGGAGGGGGGGGGGGATGCGGCAGCATAAAAAATAATTGCCCCTCGCCGCACAAAAAGTCCATTAAAAATTTCCTTTTCGCGAACCCCTTCCGAACTTTCTGCGAGCTCTTTCTTCTCGACCGCCCTGGCTACAGTAAAACCACCCGCCTTTACTATGCTTGGCGACCCTAAGGCCGGTATCAGAAATTACACGGGAGGCGCATCTTTCTCCTTTGAATTGCCTTACGGTCGGGTACGTGATTCGTCTATAACCATCTCTGCTTTGTAACTCTAAGAAGCCAGTCGACAACGCTACTATAGTACTCCAGCTGTAGTTGGTGCACACTAAAACACGCTTCTTTTTATGCTTCTGTTCACATTGTCTTACTTTCGTTTGAAGATAACCAATAATAACAGACTGTCATGCATATTTGAAACTTAAGGAAAGTGATTTGCAACGTCGAACCTTCGCTCTAGTTCTCGGTTGCTCATTGCATTAATTCCATAAATGTACTAGGCAAGAGAACACATATTTCAAAGAATGTATCAGCAGGCCTGAATTCTTCAATAATTGAACTCATCAAAATGAATGTCTGAAAAACAATCCGTTTGAAATGTATTAACTCAAAAAGGAGAGATCAAATTTTTTAACTCTTCATAGTACACCAACTTCGCTTATTATTTACTCCATGGCGGAAAATGTGGGAAGAGTGCTACTTGGCCCGTGGATCATCTCATGGCGGTTACGGTCAGTCTCCCCAAACAGAGATAATTTAATAATAATGTTTAGTGTGACCTGAAATAATAAGAATGGAAATGAGGTAGGCACTGAGAAACATGGGAAATGGAATAAACTCCCAGAAAACCCGTAGGCATTTCTACAGCCCGCAGATATCAGAAGCTTCATTATTAACCAGTAACTTATCTGAGGCGTTGGTTTGAAATCGGATTGCTGTATTTTTATTACATGTTTAATATTATTTAGAGGTTTTGGATTCACCATTGCTTTACGGTTACGAAGTATTGCAAGAAATTTTTAGCCCTAAATCAAACCGAACATTAACCATTATTTCCGTTTCCTAATTAGGCATGTTTTGCGCACTTAAAACGTACAACGTGGGTTACAAATAGAATGCACGCACATTTTTATAATTCAGTAGCTATAAGAAATATAACCGTTGTACCCTCAGTTCTTCCGTGAATTTTCCAAAATTAAAGAGTAACAAGACGAAAAATGTTAGAATATAAAAACTTCCATAAAATGATGCGAAAATGGCAACCACAGTGCTCGAAAATCATAATCAATGACCAAGTGGAATAGACGGTGGATATGAACCACAGTAGCAAAAGTAAAAAAAATATTAAAAGGGTAGGGAGAGCTGAGAATGCTATTACACGAGTTTTCGTTTTCCACCGTAAAAATACTTCATCTGAATTCTCTTTGCCAGGCCCCGGTCACCGAATTAGAGCCCCCTCTAATCTGCGAGTGAAGAGGTCGGGCGATTCGCGAGTGGCAGCGACGCGGAAAGGGGCGGGGCAGGTCAAGGGCTCGCAAAGGGCCGCTAAGGGCCCCTTGGTCCTTCTCCGCTCAACTCTACTTCGCTTCTTTCCTCTGCTCTCTATGCCACTCCGTCCTCCCCGCGCTCCTCTCTTTTGTCTGCCACGCTTCACTCGCTCCTTCGCTCTCCCTTCCGCACCGTTCTGTTCCGCTCCATTCAGTTCCCTTTCGTTCCGCTCCTCTCTTTTGTCTGCCCTGCTCCGCTCTACTGAGCTCCACTCCGGACTCTTCCTCTCTTGGCCACACCACTCCGTTCCGCTCTACTCCGCTCCGCTCCTCTCTTTTGTCTGTCGCGCTCCACTCTGCTTCACTCCGCTCCTTCACTCTCCATCCCACACTGTTCCGTTCCGCTCCACTCCGTCCCCCTGCACTCCGCTCCTCTCTTTTCTCTGTCGTGCTCCACTCTACTGCGATTCACTCCGCTCTCTCTCTCTCTCTTGTCCACACCTCTCTGTTCCGCTCTACTCCGTCACCCCTACGCTCCACTCCTATTTTTCGTCTGCCGCGCTCCACTCTATACTGCTTCACTCCGCTCCTTCACACTTCCTTACACCTGGTTCCGTTCCGCTCCACTCCGTTCCCCTACGCTCCGCTCCTCCCTTTTCTCTGTCGTGCTCCACTCTACTGCGTTCCACACCGCTCTCTCCCTGTCCTGTCCACTCTCCGTTCTACCCCGATCCCTTCCTCTTCGATCTTTTCCACTCTATCCCGCACTAGACTGTCACCCTGCACTCCACTGTTCTCCACTCCTCCCCATTTTTTACTACGCCATACCATTCCACACTGCTCGGGAACGTTCCACTCCACTCCTCCACGTGTCGCTTCGATCCACTCCACTCCCTCTACGCTCCGCTTCTGTCCAGCCAATCTCAAAGAACAATCTACGATTGCAGAAGTCTCTGTAATACAAGCGTGTACTGCATCAATGTAAAGGATGTTCCCTAATAACCCAATTGACAGACGAGAGCGATACACGATGCTCAACCAAATTTATTAGCGTGTTGGTATTATTCCATTGTTTTTGTATTGTATTGCATTCCATTTTATTTTGTAATAATATTTGCAGTTATCTTAAACCGGGTTTTATCTAATTGCAGTTTAAATAAATTTAATCTAAACTAATCTCCGCTCCGCTCTTTAGCGCTCCGATGGCATTTCACGAGGCGACATGGTTGCGCGGCCACCGCCACTCAAAGGGGCCTCAGGTTCACCCTCGCAGATCGGCGCCAGGGGAGGGGGGCGGGGCCCAGGAGGTGGCAGGGGCTGACGGGGCGAAAGGGGGTGCCTTGCTCGGGAAAGCCGCGTCTCCGCTCGGGCGATTGAGCCCAACACGGAGCCCCTGCGTGGCTCCTCAGGCTGTTTGAGGAAGAGCCCGAAATTCGAACCTTGGGGAACCTCCACAAATACGAATTTATTTATCAAAAGTAATATCATGAGTACATTTACCTCGTGCTTTACAGAAGAAACGAACCCACAACGTTGCGGCGAGAGCAACCATTTAATACGCAGGGTGGTTGCCGTCGCAGCCCTCTGCTATGTAGATATGCTTTTGATTTTAAAAACCCTCAATTGTTTATCAGATGGATCTCATCATAATTGCCAACACAATAATTCTAGTTCCCCTCGACACCAACTTTCTTCTCCTTCCATCCTCCTTGTTTTTTCTTCTCTCTCTCTGTCTGTCTGTCTGTCTCTCTCTCTCTCTCTCTCTCTCTCTCTCTTTTCTCTCTTCGCCACTTTTTCGTTTTCCCTGTTCTTTCCTTCCCTTCTGTTCTCTTCCTTTTCCAATTTCTTTTCCTTCTGTTTCTCCTTTCTTTTCTTCTACTTTTTTGCAAGGTGTCCGGTCCGGGCGGACACGCACATTCTAAATTCAATCAATCAACAGCACCTGTTCGTAGATAAAAAATGTATTCAAATTGGTCTCCAAAACGCTCTGTCATTTCGGCAACAAAAGGAAAGCCGAAAACACAGTTCGAAGTACTATTATTTCTAAACGGCAAAATAATCACGTACGGAGTACACGATTTTCTCGATAGTTTTCACTACCTGTGAAGTAAAATACATTAAATCTGCTCTTTTGCAATTCCCAGTATCTTTCAAAAAAGAGTTGACCTCTCAGGATATGAAATCCAGAATACCACTCCTCATTGTTTGGATCGACTCGTGGTATAGCAGTAAGTTCACTTGACATCGACCGCGGGGTCCTGATTCAAATCCTCCGTTGGTACCTGTTAAATTTGTGGTGGACAAGTTGAGATCGTGCTAATTCTTCTCAGGGTTCTCTCGTTCTCTCTAATTCTCATTCCACCACAACTCCATTATATCTTCAAAATAATCTATCAATTCATTTATTCAATTCACGTATGGTGTAAAGGCACTGACCTCATAATAAACAAAAATTTACAAAAATATCTTATTGATTTACTAGAAGTTCAAGAGCAAAATTTTGAAAAACAACACGTTAATACCAAGATCAGCTTAATTGGTAATTGATAAAATTTGTAATACTGTTTGCGGTATGATCCACAAACATCTATTTTTAAAACAATATCTGGGTATGGTTTAGGCGCTAATGTTTTTGCATGGTTTAAGTGTTGCACAACTTTATTATTTGTTATATATTTGGAGCTCATCATCAAAATATCATTAAATTACCAAGGTGTCACCGGCACGTTATGTCTTTTAACGTAAAGGAAAAACCATATACATCAAGGAACATTTGCGAAAATGTGGTTGAATAAACATAAAAAATACAAGAATTTTATACCTCCTCTCAAATTGTTAAAATTGTTCCATTCTGTTACCTGTGTTATTTCCTTCAATCCTTTGTTGCATATTTTAATATTTTAGCACACAATATTAATATTTTAAAAATTTATATTTTATGTTTTATAATTTATTGTATTTTACCACACATGATTCTCGATATTTAGGGCATTTCCTTCATTCAATTCGAAACAATATATTCTTAAATAGCTTCATTTTTAAGAATTGACCAAGTATTATTATTATTATTATTATTATTATTATTATTATTATTATTATTGATATTATTAGCCTGTTCACATCCCTTAGTAGAGCAAAGACCTCTTACTTTCCAAGGTATTCTAAATAAGTTAGCTTGTTAGTTACAATTTTAAGACTTATTCTCTGTTCACTTCTGACTGGCCCGTTCTTTTTGTTCTTGTCTAATTATCACTTTATTATCACTTTTCACTACACTTTTCACTACCACTCTTCACTATCACTTTTCACTATTACTACGTATATCTTCTTTTAAATAAAAGTCATGTAAAACGTGCACAGAGAAGATAAAATTTACTATTTCTGCAAATGCACAGTTGAACAGTGTCCCTCGCAGTTCTGGTATCTGAGAGGGCTGTCAACAGTGCATTTACTCTACAATAACGGCATTTCTGGTTATCGATTCACATCATCTGTTTGCGAAGTAAATTCAGAACATGAAACAATTTGCCACTTAATCATTAGACGATATTATTATCATTTCTGTGACAGAACCGTCGCACAATCTTGTCCGCTATCCTCTTCTTCTTGCGGGAAGAACAGCTATTCGTCCTTGTCGGTTAGAGAGTATCGGAAACAATCAACTGATACGAGCGTCTACTTCGTAAATATTTGTATCGTTACAATCGTTGCAAAACTGGTTTAGGTCACATCTTACTAATTTCTGATAAATACTGAATACCGAAAAATATTGAAATACTGAAAAATTGAAAAAATACGTGTTTTCTGATAAAACACCATTTCCACAATATAAATTTTACATGAAAGTAAACCAAACCATGACACGTATTGAAAACATTATGTTCTACAATATTTTTTGCGGAGTTAGAGTTGTGTTTGATTGTTTTGCTGAATGCTATGTTCATAGCTTTTCATGCGTAAGTTATTTTGTTTGCATTATTGATAAGAAAACAAATGGTGTTGAGGCGTTGAGTCATAATTATTTAATGTTGCAAAGAGCATTAAATGCCATGTATGCACACAAAGATCAGTTTTAGTAATATTAGTTTAGTAGTTTTATCAAATTATTATATTTCAAAAGAGCAACACGTTCACAGGCCGACCTGGATGGCCGAGGTGGCTAAGAGCGAGTACCGACTCAGCGCTTCGGTCCGAAGGGTCGCGGGTTCGAGTTCCGCCTTGGGCATGGCTGTTTGTCCCTTGACTATGTGTGTGTGTTGTCGCGGAGGGCCTTGCGTTCTGCTGACCCCAGATCAGAGGAGCCCGCAAGTGTCTGTCTAGTGTATGGTCGAATATGCGTCCCTTCGGGACGTAAAGGGCAACCGGCTGTCGGCTGGATACAAGACCTAGGAAAAAAAACACGTTTACAAATAGTGGCACTACGGTCAAATAAATGGGTCTCGTGAAACATGGGGCAGGTGCGCCCATGTACGTCGATTACAAGGCCGCGTAAGGCATGAATGATTTAAGTTGTGTTCGTGGTGTGGATGTCTTCGGTCCTCCTGTATTATTACATCTATAACCTATTTCTTACGTAATGTCTTGGTCTGACTAACAACTGTGTGGGAGAAGTGTGTGTAATTGCCCTACGCCCATAACAATACACTGTCAGAAATGGAAATATTTTTTATGTACGTAAATTAAATTTAATGTAGACGTACAGTAACTTTAATGTACGTGTGAACTATTTTTAATGTACGTGTACATTAATTGTATTGTACGTGTACAATTAAAATTAATGCACATAAGTAAGTTAACAGTCGTACATTAACTCTGCATTGATTTTAATGTAATTTCTGACGGTGTAATAAAAGCACCGAGATAGGGCTAAGGCATACCATATGTAAAGGTACAGGACCGAGAAAGGTTTAAGCGACGTTCGGTGAGCGCGAAGATGTTTTTCATTGAGAATGTCCCCAAAGATGCGAATGTACCACAAAAAGTCCTCGTAAGACCCTGAAATTGCAGTTGAGAAAAAATCGAAAGGCTAGTTCCAACTCCAGAGAAGTATGAGAAAGTCTGTGTCATTCTGTAGCAAAAGTTTATTTTGTATTTTCTTCATGAGGTTCTTCATTTAAACATTTTCGGAGCATACATAGTCCGATTTATATATCCCCATCAGCTTCTTATTCTCTTCGCTACCAACCTGTATCCAAGAGTGTGGGCGAACCCCTGTTCAGAGTACTGTCCTCTACAGAGCAGGTAACGACATGTACCCGCCCAGACAAGCCACTCTCACCCGAAGAAGGCAAACAACGGTTGTACCGGAGAAGAGTCACACGGTTGCTGTGCAGAAAATAAGGTAAAAGGTAATTCCGGATGGGCATAACTGGGAACCTTCGGGAGGCATGTTAATACAAAAGTGCAAATACGGACGAGTAAAACTGTGACACATCCGAAGTAACAGTACCGACTAAGTTTATCTCAGAGCCACCGTTCCCGCTGTTTCTGCAGTGACTTCTAGGCTTCGAAGTAGTTAGATACGAGGTTTTCACCCTCTGTCCAGAGGAAAATTCTTGCTGCCAACTGCTCGGATCGGTAGTTCTACGTGGTTTCTCCGATAAACATCAGGTGAATGCTGGAGCAATACCCTACGAGGAGGGACGAGAACTGCGCTCCATCTCTTCTTCCTCTTCTTCATCCTATCCTCTCCCTTCACATACACATACACACACATACACTTCGCTACTACATGTGTCGGGAGACCAGTCGGGAGCTTAGATCTTGCTCCACCCGGCTGGAGTGGTCCTCTGCTGATGGAGTGATGGAGATGGATTGAAACGGGAAATCCCGGCAATCCGACGTGTGGGTTGTCGCCGGATCTCATCATCCGTCGGGGAAGGAAAAACCTCTGAGTAAAACATTCACTACACTAAAGGGACAATGACCGTAGCACTTAACGTCTCTAGAAACATCAATCAATCAACCCAGAGAGCGAGCATTTTTAATTTTCGCCCGGATGGATAAAATGGAACGGTCAAAAACTACCCCGTATCTGCAGCGTACGAGCGCTCCTTTAACCCTTTAGGCGTGACTTTCGCCGCCCGCCGTCACCTGCTGCAGCGTGACTTTTAAATTTTCCGAAGTCACGAAAGAGAAATTTATGAAAAAAATGGATACATAGGTGAAAGTTATTCTTTCATTTAGTTTATTGATATAATCACAAATAATATGCATATTAACCTAAAAAATAAAAAAAAAACATATTTCCGAGAGTGTTGTACGTCATAGCAAAACAAAATACAAAAAGGGTTTCCAAGGCAAATTTTTCAGCAATATAATGTTTATTTTCTGCTATTGTTGTTATAATACACAACTAACTTTCTTACAGAACGTCTAGTTTTAGTACCAGAATTTATGTCTGGATATTTTATTTTGTCAATCCCGTCATTGTTATAGTACCACAGAAAATTGTACGTCAGCATCCACAAAATAATTCTTAAAAAATCAACAGCTAACGTGAAAATCATGCAAACTGGCATATAAGAAGCTGAGACACTACATAGAACTGCTAGCTAGCGATTATTTCGCGAAATATGTCGAGTAATCCTGGCGACGCATTCAAAATCATGAAGGGCATTTGCCGTCGCACACGCTACAGAGTGACTCCGGGAAGGACGGCATATGCCGTCGTACACGCTAGAGTGTGACCCCGTGAAGAACGGCATATGACGTCGTACACGCTTGAGAGTGACCCCGTGAAGAACGGCATATGACGTCGTACACGCTTGAGAGTGACCCCGTGAAGAACTGCAAATGACGTCGTAGACGTTAGAGAGTGACCCCGTGAAGAACGGCATATGACGTCGTACACGCCTGAGGGGTTAAGGAGGAAGATACACCTTAAAAACATAAAAAATTGATTTTTGAAAACATTTTTTCCTATGCATTAATTATTCAGGAATATTTTGGTGAGAAAGTATATTTCGATATCTGCAATAGTTTTTGAGTCATGATTTAAAAGATATGTCACTGCATCATCCATCTATTAGAGTAATAAAGTAAGCAAAACTCATTAATCTAACTTCGTCCCTTGTTTTCCAAAACTACCGTTTCTAATATTCGCTTCTCTTATAACTTAAAAACTAATCATTTTAAAGCTATGCAACTTTTAGCATGTATTATATACAAAACCATGCTAAATCATACACTTTGGATCAATAGTTTTTGTGATAATATATAAAACTGAAAAAACTATAAATAATAAATATATTAATTTTGGATTCAAATTAAAAATATTATTTATCCAGAGATGTAAATGAAAGAGCGTGGTTTTGTACCTGTGGGTATTGCCACCAAATTAAAAGAAGAAATTCGCAAATATCTTCAAAATTATTTGAGCAATCAGAGAAACACTAAGTTAGTGCATGAAAAAGTGGATGAATTTTGATTTTTCAAAAAAAAAAAAAAAAATTAAGTTAAAAGCAACTTTTTCCTCGCAGAAGAAAGATATTCCTGTGTGTCAATTCATTTTCACCGCTGTGGAGTATGATTTTAATGGAGAAAAAAAAGTGAAAAAATAATAAAAATTTAACAGCCGTAAGCTGCATCTTCCCCCTTAAGAGAAATTTCTCCGCCCGGGCTGGGGCTGGGGCTGGGGCTGGTGCGAGCGTTGAGGTAAGCGGCCGCGGAGGAGGGTAGGTCGAGCGCCTGCGCTCCGCCGCCCCGGCCGCATTGTCCGCCGCCTAATGAAGCCGCAGCTGCGGCCAAAAACAAACGCGGGCGCGCGAGCGGCGCGGGAGGGGGCGGGGCGGCGCTCGCGCCAGGAGGCCGCTAACGTTCGCCTCGCGGCCCCCGCCGGCCCATGTGTCCTACGTGTTGCTTACGGCAGAATTCAGAGCAATAATGCACGCGAAGATATTAGTTCCTATGAAGTGAAATTTTAATAATAATAGTAATAATAGTATTAATAGTTTTAATAGTAATGATAATAATTATAATAATAATAATAATAATAATAATAATAATAATAATAATAATAATAATAATAATAATAATAATAATAATCCTGAGCACGAGTTCTTTAGTCAGAAGATTTAAGGGTTCCTAAATAAATTTGTGTTAAAGAATTATTTACTTTTTAACTTATAAATTGTTTAAATTTATTTTTGTAGAAATGTTTACCTTCTAATTAGTTCTTAAAATAAATATATTTTTGTTAAAAGTAATGTATTATGGAAATCATGCTTTGTTTGAAATATGACTCCTCAAACATGTACCAGAAAGCTGTGCAAAATAAATAATAATAATAATAATAATAATAATAATAATAATAATAATAATAATAATAATAATAATAATGGAATTGTATTCTTTCTGCTGATCCTAGTGTAATGCTTCAGATAGATGGCTCGTTTTAAGTAGATTCGACCATATAAGATCAATCTTAAGAGAATACCAGTAATTAAGACATTTGAATTTTATACACTTATTTTCAGTTCAACGTTTCACACATTTAGCATGTGACTTTTCAAGAGCAAACAATACCTTTTTACGTAATAAAAACAAAGGAATACAAAAGTATTAAAATCCATATATACAATTTGTTGCTTATATCAGAGTTCAACTAACACGATGAAACTTTTTTATAATATGCTGAAAGCGTCCAACTTGGTGGTTAAAACAATTCATGAGTTAGTTCTTGCATACAGTACAAAACCAGATATGCTAAGGAGTGTACGCGCAAACATTTGGGCAATATGGAGTGAACACTGGCAAAAGTAATTGAAGGTGTTTGTTTATTATTAACGTCTTATAGATTTGATTAAATTTTAGTATATCATTTTTGGTGTTCATGTCATCATTTAATATAATAAATACTAATAATAATAAGAGTAAAAAATTTATACGAGTACATCAATGGTAAGGGATGGGTCATGTCATTGTAAGAGTGCTTGCTACCTCATCCAACCACTTAAGTAAAATGTAAATGATATTTTTTACTAAGCTTGGGGCATAACATTACGAGTGCCTCTGGAAATGCAAATCAGCACGGTGCGGTGCCGCACAATTTAAGCGAGTAATTAAGAAGTGTCTATGAAGATGGCGGATAATAATACATTATATTTAAAAAACCCAAGTTGCAAGTTAGAGCGGTATCGCTGACATTTTAAAAATAATTCATTTATTTAATTTTTTCATTACGAAATAGACCCTAATAAGTGTATTCACGGATATTCAAACTCTGGATTATGAAGGCTGTGTACCACTCCATTAAAAATATTGCCGAGGACCTTGTAATGTCTGACACCATTTTTAAATCAAGACATAAAAAACTACGATAATTGCAGAAAACAAATGAAAATAATTCCTCTTCGATACTTCGTTATTTAACGGGGAGGTTCATGTTAATTTCCACTTCGCACTGATTCAAATGGTACGCAAATTTATCATTATATCTTTTTCCATGCATGACTTGAGCTTCCATCACATAATATTTTCTTTACTATTTTTTTACTAAATAAGAGTTTTTAAAGGTATACAAAAGTATTTAAAACATTGTTTAAAAAAATAAATCATTTCATAGAATCATTTCAGTTCATTCTTCTTTTTCATGGCCTTCTTCTTCTTCTTCTTCTTCTTCTTCTTCTTCTCCATTTTCTTCTTCTTCTTCTTAATTTTCTTCTTCTTCTTCATTTTCTTCTTCTTCTTCATTTTCTTCTTCTTCTTCTTCTTCTTCTTCTTCATTTTCTTCTTCTTCTTCTTCATTTTCTTCTTCTTCTTCTTCTTCTTCATTTTCTTCTTCTTCATTTTCTTCTTCTTCTTCTTATTGTTGTTGTTGTTGTTGTTGAGGTGGTGGTGTTTCCTCTTCCATTATTATAAATATTGTTGACGAGTTGCTAGCGGCGGAGGTGGTGGTGAAGGTGGTGGTGGTGGTGAAGTAGTTCCGTTGTCCTGGAAGAAATTTCCTTTCGGGTTTCGGTTACCCTCCCGTTCCTACGCTGCGCAGCTTCTCAGCGCTGCACATCCAGCTCCTGCGGGGCCGCATCCGCGCCCTGTGTCACCGCCGCCTGCGGCCATTTGCATACACCACGGCAGCCGCGGCGGCGGCGGCCGGTCGGCAGATGCGCGAAACAGGCTCTCTCTCCTTCTCTCCTCTCCTCTCCTCTCCGGACGCGCCAGAGGGTTGCAGCGGGAGAAGCAGCAGCCTGCACCGCACTCGCGCAACGCACACTTTCTCCAACGACAACTCTTCTTTCGGGGGGCGGTGCCCCGATGGCCCTTTTGTCCGTCCGCCGCCGCCGTCGCCGCCTCCAGGCGAAAGCTGCCCTCAGCCCTTCCTCCCCCCCGAGCAAAACCTGTGTGTCCGAGCTGTCTCGATTTCAAATGAGTTTTCTATCCGCACAGGAGATGCGCGCAAAGAGGGGTGACGGGGGGGGGGAAGGAGGGGGGGGGTCCGCAGACGCGCAACCCTTGCTCTCCGGCGGCGAATCCTCCTCACTCGGACGGCCCGGGGTTCCCAGCGCCCCCCTCCCTCCCTCGCCCTGCGCCGAGTAAAAGCGCCCGGCCGTCCTGCGCTGCACTTTCGGCGGAAGAGGGCGGAGGGCGGAGGGTGGGGGGTCGGGGAAAGTGGCCCTGTGCTGGGTGCTCGCCCCCCTTGCTAATGTATGCGCGAAACCAGTGCTTCGGGCGACGGGCAGGCGGTGGCGACGGCACGGCCCTGTATGCATCTCCTTACGTACCGCCACCGTGGAGTATTTTCACTTTCAAATTCGGTGCAGCTGTTGGGAGCCTTGCAACGTTCGTTCGTGGCTTGCCGAATTTTGGTTGATGTATTCCGGGGCGTAAGGTGTTATGCAAACCTCCATTCGCCCTTTTCTTCGAAGGGACAGTGAGAAAAAAGTCTGTGTTCGACTGAGAGGACGGCGATGATGATGGGGTATGAATAGAAATGTTCTTCTACATGCTGGATTTGGAATATAATTACTTTTTTTAACCTTTGTGTCCTGTGTTATTTCTGTCATCTCGCATTAGGTCAAGGACCGCTCCTCCTAAAATTGATACACAGGAAACATAATGTACTCAGAGTACTAAGAATCAAACCCGATTGTAAACATAAAATTAATACTGACCTAATAGCAGAACCAAAAAAAAGTTTTTGTTATGATCAGATATGGGTGCACTTTGAGATAAATATGAAGAATACTGAATGGTGTAAGGGACTAAGGAATTTAAACACTCCTTGATGTTTTCTCTTGTGGAATTCAAAAATATGGTTACTTTTATTATTATTAACTTCACCTACATTATTTTCATTTTTATTCAAAAGAAATACAGATATTATAGTATATAGACATACATTAAATATATCATTTAATCGGTGTGGTTACAAAGGGTTCGGTGGGGTTAAGGTCAGTCTCGTCTTCAAAACAATGATATACGAGTACTAATAAATGGCAAATATCATTCTAGTGAATGTAAGGCAATATTTTAATTTAAGATTAGTAATTTTATTGATGGTCTATTAGAATATTTAATTTGGTGCTATAAGTTATTTACAGTGTACAATTAGCGTTACCTTCAAAAAACCATTTATTCAAGAAAAGAAAATGTTATTAATTTGAGTTTACGTGAGTTGCACGATCTATTACAATACATTCCTACCCTATTAAATGCAGAAAAAATAATACAAATATTTTATTATACAATCAACTGTTGCCTCAATATCGCACACAGTGAAGTTAAGATTGGCAGAAAATTTTTTTCCATGATTTCGTACATTTTTTTGTATGAATTTTGAGGACACGTTGTATTGAAATATATAAAATGGAACATGACTTTTAGATTGCTCATGCTTTGGTGGAACAAAACGCATTTATGATAAGGACTTAAGAAATAGGTCAACATTTAAAATTCGAAATAACTTGCAATTTCATTTTGATATTAGTAATCCATTAATTTAAAAGCGGCAAAAAATGAAGTTTAATTTCACACGTGTAATGCTTGTTCCCAAACGTTCTTGACTGGATCAGCGTTTAAAACATTTTGCGCTTATGCCTTCAACCCTGCCCATAAATTCTGAGCGTAAGCGGTGCCACCCGTCTGGGAAACAGGCCTGTGATTTACACAGGAGGAGACCCGCTTTTCAATGCAGTCTACGGTGTGCAAGTCTATAAGTCTTTAGTTCACAGAGGGAGAAATTCTTTTTTGAATTTTACCAATGTTCGTTCCATTGCCAATGTGTTTCTATGTAGTTTTTGAATATTACATACGCCAAATTTGGTGAAGATTGATATCTACCTATGTGACAACTTCTATAAAAACTTGCATTATTTCTACAAACTAGTGGTGCAGTTGGTTCACATACTTGCTCATAAAGTTGGTACCGGCCTAGTAACATTATAATGTTCGTAATGTTTATAACATCGTAATAAAATATGACCCACCGTTACTCTCGCTGTCAGAAAAACATTCAACATTCCTTCGATTTCGTTTGGAAACAACATTTTTAACACATCGTTAACCTGCGTTATTTTTATAAGCGTATTTTGCTCTATTCTATACCCAGGAATCATAAATTCTGGGTCCTAGTATATACTACGTACGTAGGATACGAGAAAATTAGATTTGATTTCTTAAATTTTAAGGTTCAGTTGTCAAATAATTTTTAAATTATGTAATAGAAAATAAATTTAAAAAAATAATAAATAAATAAATTTTTAAAAAATCAATATAAAATGTAAAGTAGTATGTTAAACATACTACCTTGACATTTTTACTTAAAACAGTAGGTTTTCAAAATAAAAAATAATAATAGTTTATACAATTAGTTTATAATGTAAAGCTTTATTGCACGAGTACACATTTTGAAAAAGGCCGACCTTAGGAGCGAGTTTTCAAATTTGTACGAATGCAATAAATCAATATTAAAAACTTGTATCATAGGCTGTTATTTTGTATAACAGCATTTTAAATTTATAAGAGAATTAAACTTCATTTTGTGAAACAACTTTCTTGTGACGCTTCGGGTGTTTGGCATCTGTGCGAGAAAACAGAGGTTGGCTGTTACGTTTACATTTATCTCGCAATGATTTTCTCCCTGCGCTTTGTTCAAGGCGTGATGATGCAATAATTTGTGTCGTAAAATGCTAATAGGTCATCCTTTGTGTAATAAAATGCACGATTATAAATTATTTCTTGCAACAAAAAAATATTTTATAATATATTATCATTATTTCTATTATTATTATTATTATTATTATTATTATTATTATTATTATTATTATACCCTTAAAATAATAAATGATGTTATATGCTGGTTAAATATAAAATCTTCAGATTGCAATATGCTTACTATAGAGCAGATCCATGACTATGGGTGCCTCTAAAATACGTTGCATAAAATACGAGTAAAGTACTAACAAGATCAAAATACTGCATGTAAATTTACGCAGTCGCTGATTGACAACAGTTGTGGAAGGGTCTGAAAAGCTAAAAACAAAAATCTAATAGTCATTTACGTCTATGTTCGCAATTTTCTCTCAAAATATTTTTTTCGGCATTTTATAGGAGACAATAAACATAATGGCACTCATTTTCGATCCTCTACTGATCAACACCACCCCTAACATCACTTGCATCACCATCATGATCACCACCATCACCACGACCACCTTCACCACTACCATAACATCAACAACAACAACAACAACATCATCATAACTACCACCTCCACAACAACCTCTACTTCCACCTACATCACCACCACCATCACCATTACCATCACCACCACCATCACCATTACCATCACCACCACCATCATCAACAACAACAACAACAACAACAACAACAACAACAACAACAACGACGACGACGACGACAACGACGACGGCGACATCACTACCACCTCCATCACAACCTACACTTCCACCTCCATCGCCACCACCATCACCACCATCAACAACAATAACAACCACAAGAAAAGCAAAACACGGAAATGTATTTGCTTTTCTTTTAATATCAATTTTTCAGTTCAAAACAGTGAAACCTCGTTAATACGAACTTGCTGAACACGAATTTTGCTATAACACGAACAAAAGTTCGGTCCCAGCAAGGGATTACGGTAATACGGACATTTATAATAGTCGAATAACACGAATTTTTATAACATGAACTACAATTATTCCGGTCCCTTGAAATTCATGTTAATGAGGGTTAACAGTAATATACATAATACTTTTCAACTTTTTTTTCAGGTGGACTAATAACCGCTTTGACTTTTCCTCACATCTGCAACAGATCAATCACTGCCAGATCTACAATCCCTTCCACATCCACTAGCATCATCTCCACTTCTACTCCAGTTATACATTCCACAACAACTGCCACCACAATCCTTCCCTCACTGCATCTAGCACCACTACCACCAACCTCATCACTATAAAAGGGAGTGGAATCACTATTATAGGGAGAGGAATTTTATGCCCTAAAAATCTTGAAATATACTTTTAAAAATATGCATTTATGAACTGAAAATTCTGAAATGTGCACTTCAATATGCAATTAAAATTAACAATATTATTTCCTGCATAAATCTTTCTAGACAAAATTCATGAGAAGCGTGCTGGGAATGAAAACAAAAGTTTTGCAAACATAACAGAATATACCTGACTTCGCAGGAGAAATAATAAGTAAATATTCACATTAGTGAAGAACACTGTTTATCTTGTTGCATTTCTTGTGCCTGGTTAAAAAAATATGTCAAGCAAGGTCCTACATTTGCACAAGTATTTTTTCATTTATAGTAAAGAGAAAAAACACTCAAACTGTGACAAGCGCTTTGTATTCAAAGAACGCTCTCAAATAAAAATATCGTACGAAAAGTTAAAACTTTTTAGAGATAAGTCTCTACTTTAACGGAATATGCAAATATATATCTATAAGTACACGAAAATGCACCAACAGGAAAAATCGGCCAAGAAAGCACAAATATGCACTAACATACTAATCTACATAGCATCCAATTTTAACCAAATGTCAAGAAATTTCACTTAGCTATATTTTAACGGAATATGAAAAATATATGTCTATAAGTACTAGAATACGCACCAACAGGAAAAATCGGCCAAATAAGCACAAATATGCACTAACATACCAATCGACATAGCATCCAATTCTAACCAAATGTCAAGAAATTTCACTCAGCCACGCCCTGGAGCAACGAACAAAAATATGCAAAATCACCGAAATTCGCTCCCTACTCATCACCATGATAACCGCCGCCGCCGCCCTCACCCTCATCCCCTACCTGGCGTATCGCAGGGCTTCGCGGTGCCGGGAGTCGCATCGCTTCGCGACACGTCGCGGAGCATGCGGATAACGGATGCGAGCGCGTATGGAAATCAGGAGACGCCGGGCGGACGGGGAGCATAAATTTGCAGCGGCAAGTGCTCCCGGGCGTCCCACCCCGCCCCGCCCCGCCCAGCGGGCGACATGCAGATCAGCGCGCGTTCTCACGGCCAGCGCCCCGGCCTCCGATTGCGATTGATCAAGGCCCCTTCGAACGCCCAGATCGCCGCCCCCGGCCACGCCACGGCCGCCTGGGGATGCTGTGTCGAAGGGGTGAACGACGCCGTCACCGCACGGGTCAACGAGGAGGAATAACGTCATCCGGGATGTGACCGGTAAACTACCTGCCCGGGAATAGATTTAAATAATAAGTTGTGCTAATAGTTTGTGATTTGTAGTTTATTACTACAATGCTGGATTTGGTGATGTGTTGCAGTATTTCAAAACGTAACAAGACTTCTGTAACGTTTCAAAACACAACAGAAATATTAACAAAATAATTTTGAAAAAAATTCACGTTTTTCACTATTGATGAAATCAAATGTGGTTTACTTCTTCTGGTGGTTTGCAAACAGTTTTTTGCTATGAGGTTTTAGTGTTGCGGACGGATAAACCTGTGTTGAGATGAACGACGCCGTCAGCTTATGGGCCAACGAGGCAGGAATAACGTTATCCCGGATGTGACCGGTAAACTACCTGCCGGGAATAGATTTAAATAATTAGTTGTGCTAATTGTTTGTGATTTGTAGTTTATAACTGCAATGCTAGATTTGGTGGTGTGTTGCAGTATTTTAAAACGTAACGAGACTACAGTTAGCTCAAGAAATATTACAAAAATAATTTTGAAAAAATCAGGTTTTTTTTACTATTTATTAAACCAAATGTGGTTTACAAATAATTCTTCAGGTGGTTTGCAAATAATTTTGTTGCGAAGATGTTTTAGTGCCGCGGGCAGGGGAAGTGTCAAAGAGGTGAACGACGCCCTCAGTGCACGGGTCAACGAGGCAGGAATAACGTTATCTGGGATGTGACTGGTAAACTACCTGCCCGGGAATATATTTAAATAATATGTTGTGCTAGTTGCAGTATTTTAAAACGCAACGAGACTACAGTTAGCTCAAGAAATATTACAAAAATAATTTTGAAAAAAAGTTGACGCACCCGGAATTACTGATCAATCAATCAACTTCTAACTTTCTAATCTTCTCCTAACACAATTTTTCGCAGTATGTTCCACACCACAGTATTTTATCACCAAAATGGATTGATCTGTGTTTTCAGGAAAGATAACTGCTGTAATCATTAATTTCGTTAGTGTAATGAATGTGTTTTGTGCCTGAAGGTAGCCGTGCTCCATCCACGCTGCATTGTGAAATCCGGCACGGACCTACACGTCGGCTTGCGGGAGATTTCTTCCACCAGGCATTTCCCCTAGCGGGGCACCACGGCTGCCGGGACAAGCTCTAACCTCCTAACATGTGCGGTAGTGTAGTTCATGTAAGTGAAGTGTAAGTGAGGGGAGATGACAGCCCAAAGAAGAAGGAAATATCTCGCGCTGTTCTCGTCTGTTAGGGTACTTCATCTGTATTCGCCTAGAATTGATCGGAGATACCACAGAAAAAAGAATGATCAGAACAGCCGACCGTTAGAATTGTCCTCCAGACAACGGCTGAATTCGACCTAGCTACCTACACTACCTACCGCCAAAAATTCGCCATCGTTGTGACTCGAACCCTAGGATCTCCAGGTCAGAATCGTTGCAGTCACTGGCAACGGTGGCTCAGGACTAAATTCAGCTGCGTTTAGTACCTCAATCTGATGTGAAATCAAAACACAGAACTTTTTTTAATTTTATTTTTTTAAATCGTTGCGTTCTTAATCTTACTTATCGACGCAACGCGTCTCTTCGCCCCTGGTCGTGCGTTGAGCGCGGAGTAATCCTCCATTAATGTTTATGATCAAGCGCCCTCTGTATTTCAGAGGGCGCTGTATTTTATATGTCTCGTCTAGTCAGTTGTCGAAGAGGACCGTCAGGTAGCATCTCCGCGTACGCGCCTCTTACTCCACGCGCCCCTGCGTCACTACCCAGCGGCCAGAATTGGGAAGGAATGAGGAAAGGGGTAGGGTTTAGGACACTTTGCAGGTGTCCAACCTGCAGTGTCCTCAACCCTACCCCTTTTCTTATATCCGCAGCCCTTGTGAAGCAGCCAAACTCGTTTTGTTGGAACAAGTTTTACATGAGATTCGACGGGAATCGAACCCGGACCTCACAGCTGAAAGGCTAGCGAATTTGCTATGAGCCACGAGCGAAAATTGCCTTTACCTGAGATTATACTCATAAAATGCCCATTCACTCAGGTCCATACCAGGTTCGAATCTCAAAGAAAGTGGTTTCGTGTGATAAGCTTTGTCATTGATATGTCATTTGTCTGAGACAAATCGCCACTTTTTCGGAATTCTGTAGTAACGCAAGAAAAAAACTGTTTTGTCCAGGGCAATGCGATTTAACTTCCCCGCAAATTTATTTGGTTTACATTAATCGATGATATTCAAATTCTATGAAAAAATTGCTTACTTCTTTTGTTTTTTGATATATAAAAATGGATTGTATAAAAGTCTAATTTTTTGAACACCATTATTCCCTAAAAATAAATGGCGAACTCCATCCATGGAATAACGATGCATCTTCTCCCAAGTGACAATTGATACAATAGATAATAATAGATAATAGATAAAAACTTATTTCACTTAAAATTTTATTTTTAACCAATGTACCTTAAAATCTCATCTTTCGATTTTTTAGTTACAGCAGTATTAGGTAAAACGACGAAATGTGTTCATAACCAATTCTTTTCGTCTTTTTTCGCTGGAGCCATCTCAAACAGATTTTATACTAATGCAGAATTATCATGGAAAGATCAAAGAATGCTAAAGTCTTTAGTACCTCTCTTACTTTGTAGCAGTGTAGCTTATGGCATTGACTTAACCGTTAACTGTAATTTGAAAACGTTGGTAACAAATGCTGTACTAGTTGAGGGTTCAGATAATAATGTTCAACATAAAACAAATTTTAATTTTCAGAGAGCCAATATTAAACACAGATAAATATGAACATTACAAATTGTATACTCGTATAGCAAACACAATATATTTCAATCAGTTATATAAAAACGTTATAACAGTTATTTAAAAACATAAGTAGGTGTGGATGAAAATATAATTACTGTATAAAATATAAGAACAATGTAGTTCGTTAAGAAAGTATGAAAATTATCACTCAGAATTTTACATATACACATTTTTCCAAAACTATTCATTCTTCCCCTACTGCTTGGCATTCATTTCTGCTAAATCCATTTTTAATTCTCCCTCACTTATTTCAGCTAGAGGTGAAGCAATTGTTTTCACTAAATGTGCGGCTAATATTTCATTTCGAGGAGTTCTGGAACTCGGATTAGAAAATACACGAATTATTTTTTAAATGATTAACCCGTTTTTAAAAATGCAACTTCACAATCAATTCAGTGTACTTCATCAACACTCTCTGGAAAGTAAACCGGCGACTTCACGGGTGTGGGCGTTAACTATAAGATGGCGTTGAATTCAGCTATCCGTGGTTTTACTTTGTCTCCACCAGCGTCGCTAGCTGTATGCGCGCGCACTCATTACTAACCAAAAAACGTGCTGAGCTGCGCTGCTGTATGATACGTATACTATGACAGAACTGATACCTATTAGATCTATTACTCCTACTCCTAAGACATTCTGCCAGGGGCCAGTAGCGGTGCAGCAGAAGAGCTACCTAATAGTACGCTAAAGACTTAAGGTTAAAAATGCTTAAGGTTAAAAATTGTAATCTAATAACATTGTACTGTAAAATAGAATGAAACTGAATTATAGCATTTTAGAAAAAGTTCAACATTAAAAATAATAATCTTAAACACTGTGGTTTATATAATATTGATCTTTTTCTTCTTTCAGAAGAATTGGATATGAAGAAAGCCCGGACAAGTCGGGTATTTTGTTAGTATTATCATAAATTTCGTAAGTACATGGGTACTGGTCAGAATAAAAAAAAACAACATTTCAGTTCACAAACGGTCAGAGATTGTATAATTTCACCTTAATTTCTGGTTTCATATTGCTATTTCAGTCACAAATGTGAGAACATGGCGCCCGAGAACACTTATCCATGCGTGAGTATGTAGTGTATTAAGTTTTAGTAAAGAATGTATTAAAAAGGAGCACATGTAATAGTCAATAACAAATTTGTGTTTTAGATCATTTTAATGTTTGTGTTAAAATATGTTACTGCTTTGTCCATATCTTAAAGACGGAACCGTAAAATTATGAAACGGCAAAATATAATATTATTTTTCTATTTTAATCGCGACCAATAGCTACGAATCTGGAACATTTTTAGACAATTAATGATTGTGAAGTAATTCTTCTACGTCGAAATATACTAAACGTTTGAGTAAATTCTCTCACATTGAAAATATATATGGAAACGAGCACATTTCAAAACGCACCTTCCAATTACTCAAGAATATTAAAAACCAATGTAGGACAAGTCTCGCGTAATGCACGATGTATCGATGTAACTCGTCATATTGACTCTTTCGAAACAGTATCTTTGAACTTGCCATCCTTCATTAAGAATAGTCAGCGCTAGCACGTGCGGTCTTTCCCTCGCATACTCTCTGAAGCCTCGTGGGCGGTGCAGCTGCACTCTTTCATTTACAAACGCCTGTCGTTCTCTCTGTCGCCACTTTCGAGTCAACTCGAAATTCCCCATTTTCAAGAAAGAAGGAAAGGAATGAGAAGTATTTTTTCGGGGGTTAATGCGTTCTGAAAGTATTAAAAATTGTGTTACGGGAATTAAAAGAAACATGATTATTACAAAGTCTTGGCGATTATTTTCTTCGCAATATATTGGGGCTGACCAAAATATTTAAAAATATAAAAATTGGATTCTCATGAAATTCCCTAACGTTTAATATGTGTATTTTGAGCAATATGTAGTTGGGTTTCGGGATACGATACATTCAAAAATATGTTAAATGCAGAAACTTCTTTAAGAATCAAACTTTTAATTATCGAACGAAACTTAATTTATTTTTTTAATCAAATAGGTACCCACAAATATAAAGTTGGGGTGTTTTCAAGTTTAATATACGTTTAGCTGCAAATCAAATGGTATTAATAGACATTAAATAACATTAATAATTGTTTTCAACTTACTAGAATAAAATACGTTCTGTGTAATTGCAGTATTAATTTTGAATTTTCTTTTGTAGTCCAAGTTTCCGCTTATATTTTCTTAACTTTAATCTGTATGTTTTTTGATTTGAGTGTTTCGTTAATAATTATTTTGCAATATAGAATACTAGCGAAACCCGACAGACATTGCTCTGCCCTTCATATCTGCCTTCCTTTCTCCGTCTCCCTCTTTCTCCATGTCTCTCTCTCTCTCTCTCCGTCCCTCTCTCACTCACCATCTCTTTCACCTTCCCTGTCTTAGTCTGTCTGACTCTGTCTCTGTGTGTCTCTGTCTGTCTCTGCCTCTCTCCGTCTCTCACGTACCTGACCCTCCCTTTCTCTGTCTCTCTATGCCTCACTGTGCCTCCCCGTGCCTCTCTCTCTCTCTCTCTCTCTCTCTCTCTCTCTCTCTCTCTCATACACACACACACACAAACACACGCGCGCCACTGTCCTGACCTTCTCAGCCTCGCCCTGCGTCAAACGGCAACGCTCAGCAACAATGAAGCCCAGGTGGAGCGCAATTCGAATGAAGCGCAATTTTATTTTGCAGCGCCATCTAGTAGAGTTGCAACAACATTAACAGCATATAAACCTTCTGGGTAAAAAAAAACGTAGACGTGCTAACTTTCATGGAGATCAGTCACAGGGTGTCGGAGTTAACCGCTCATATATATATATATATATATATATATATATATATATATATATATATATATATATATATATTAATGCATTATGTCGGAAGCGTAAGGAGATAATATTATACTTTTAGCAATTCACTTGGTTTTTCCTAATCCAAGTGAGATTGTGTAGGTGAGGAGTCCAGTATCACAAGTTCAGAGTCGTGCACTATTTCAAATTCTATTAACAAGAGTTTAGATAACATTTTTCCTTTTTCATACAGATGGAGGGAGAGAAAGGGGTTGGGTATTAACATTCGGGGAGTACCAGAACCTTTCTGTGAAAAAGTCTTCAAATTTCTGCATGTACAGTAAACGCTTAAACATTTTCTTGAAAACAGCCCAATTTTTTCAACGAAAATTGCCATTTAGAACAAGGTTTTATTCCTTCTTTAATATTCTTAGTGATATTTCCATTCTGCTATCAGGAAACGGAAAAATGAGAAAATTAAAAAATTACTTTGGGCGGCCAAAGACGGCAGCTGACAAGAGTATATGGCAAGCCGAATGTATAACCAGCAATGAAAATAGAAAACTAATACAAGAAAGTCTGTGCCATGCTGTATACTAGTGGTGGTCCGTATCCGTACGTATATACGAAATAATATACGTAGTATAGAGAAAGTTATAATGCTGCAGAAAATCGATTTGGGAGATTTCAACGAAATACACGTTTGGGATCCTGATACCAAAAAATATATATATTTTTTCGAAACTTCCGTCCGTCCGTTTGTCTATCAGCCTGTGATGTATGTGAAAAACAATAGCACTGAACTACTCGTTCGAGTTTTTGACGATTTACCTGATTTTTCGATTTTCGAAAATAGAAAGATTCCCGTGAAAGAGCTTCAAATTTCGCATTTACAGTAATGTTTACACACCAGTTTATAAACGGTCCAAATTTATGAATGAAAATCTATACAGGAGGAGGTTTACCTTTAATACTCTAAAAGTAAAATTTTCAATTAACCACAGGGAAACCGAAGCATGGAGAAAACTTCAAAATATATTAAGAGTGGCGATAGATGCAGCAGCTGGCAAGAGGATGGGGCAAGACCATAACCTACCAAGGAAATTACCAAGGACCTTACTGAAGGAAATTAGAAAAACTACTACGAGAAAGTCTTTTCCATTCTGTAGAACCACTAAAGGTTTTCTGTAATTTAATGACCGCTCAGGGAATTGCCAGGCTGATTTCGGATTTAGAAGGGAATCTGTAGAAGCAAACACGTTGGGAAATCACTGTCTTTGATCAGCGGAGGATACGCTATGCGAAATGGAAGATAAGCTCATTGCTCAGCCCTTAGGAAAAGATTGGGTGAAGGATGAAGAACGAATGAATCGGTGCCTCTTTGTTGAAAGTAATGGTCCTCCGTCATCCGCCTGAAATTGGTCGGTGGAACCGTGAGAACGACTGATCAGAGAAGCCTTTCGTCTACGAAGGGGAGAAGTTGGCTGACCCCGCAACCGGAGGAGTCGGGAAAACTTGTGCAATGTCGTGACGTAAATTTGAATCTCCGATTTTATGAAGTTTGACGTATGGACCTGTCACTATAACTGGCAGTCAGTAATCGCATTAAATAAATAAAAAAACTTGTGGTGCAAACAGAATGGCGCAGACTTTCCGTAGTAAAGTTTTCTAATTTCCTTGGTGTAGTGGCTTTATGGTCTTGTCCCATCCTTCGCCAGCTGCCATCAATCGCCGCCCAAAGTACCCTTTTTTTTGCCATTTTCATTTTTCGGTTTTCTAATTGTAGAAACTGAAATCTTAATATAAGAATCTCAAAGAACAGTAAAAATCTCGTCATAAATGGCAATTTTCATTGAAATATTTGGAGCAGTTTTTAAGAAAATGGCGTTTAAGCGTTACTATAAATTTGACGATTTTTTCACAGTGAGAAGGGGAAGGAGACAGGAGGAGCCGCGAGCGGAGCGGGGAGGGCATCGGCAGCGGGTCAGATGATGAGGAAGAAGGAAGGGGAAGAGGTGGTGAGCTGGGTGGGGTGGGGCAGGAGCTGGTCGGGGCGGGAGCGGGGTAGGGGCGGGAGCGGGTGGAGCGGGAGCGGGTGGTAGGGGCGGAGCGGGTACGGGCGGGAGCGGGTAGAGGCGGGAGCGGTAGGGTGGAGCGGGAAGGGGTGGGAGCAGGAGGGGTAGTGGGGAGGGGGAGCGGGGCGGGAGCGGGATGGGAGCGGGTAGGGCGGAGCGGGTAGGGGCGGGAGCGGGTAGGGCGGGAGCGGGTGCAGGGGCGGGAGCGGTAGGGGCGGAGCGGGGTGGCGGAGCGGTAGGGGTGGAGCGGGTAGGGCGGAGCGGTAGGGGCGGAGCGGTAGGGGGGCGGAGCGGGTAGGGGCGGGAGCGGTAGGGGCGGAGCGGGTAGGGTGGAGCGGGGTAGGGGCGGGAGCGGGTAGGGGCGGGAGCGGGAAGGGGTGGGAGCAGGGAGGGGAGCGGGGAGGGGGAGCGGGGGAGGCGGGAGCGGGGAGGCACAGGTGCGGGGAGGGCTGGGAGCGGAGAGGAGTCGGATCGGGGAGGGGCAGGAGCGGTGAAGGGCTGGAGCGGGAGAGGGTCGGGAGCGAAGAGAGCCGGGAGCGGGGAGGGGAGGTAGCGGGGACGGGTGGGAGCGGGGAGACCCGGGAGCGGGGACGGGTGGGAGCGGGGAGGGGAGGTAGCGGGGACGGGTGGGAGCGGGGAGGGGAGGGGCGGGTGTGGGGAGTCGGGGATTGCCGAGCGAGGGCTTCTCTGGTGGCCGGCCGCCGGGAAATCCGAGGCTGGCCGTTGCGCCGCCCCCGCCGCCCTCGGCCTCGTCCTCGCCTCCTGCGCCCTCATGCAACTTGCAGCGCGCCCGCGCCAAAGTGAATTTTTAAGTTGCCGCGCCCTCCCAGCCGCCCGCGTGCCGGTTGCTTCTCGTCGCCAAAAGTCCGACTTGGCCACGTCATCCTCACCCTCGTTCCCATGGTTCGTGTCGTCTTCGGCCTCCTTTGCGGCCTTGCTGGTTATTACTCCTCGAATTCCTAATGTTCATGACGAAGTGCAAGTTTTCCTTTGAATTCGTCTCTGATATACAATGAAAGAGCATGAACTAAATAAAAATATTTTTAATTTTTTCTTGATTGGCAATATTGAATAAGATATGCTTCAACAGAAGTCTAAAAAACAAGGATTTAAAAAAACGCGATTATTTTCGGTGTTATTTGTTTTTGTTTGGCCGGGGAAGGGTATTGGTAAATATTTTTTTAAAAATGTGGTTCATATGAAGTATTGTTTTTCATCATTCGATCAAAAATTTAAAAACATTCCGCATCATCAGGTGTATATATGATGCATCCAAGAATTACCCCTCCTGTTTTAAGATTTCAAACTCATATAATAATTACCGATTTCATAAATTTGTGTTAATATTGTTATGTTGCGATAATAAAATAACAAATGCCTAACATGTAAAGTTGCAATCCAAGATAGTATTTTACTGTAAGTTTATTTTCTGCTTGTGTTGTCTTCGTAATTGAGCGTGTATGTTTGTTGGGATGAAATTGGAGTTGTCTACTCTAGATAATGAGGTTTTCAATCAGTTTACTATATTTTGTAATTTCGTTGCTTTCCATACTTGTTTGTTGTGAGTAAATTTGAGTTTTCAATTAACATCTGGATAACAAGTTTAATAAGTTTTGTTATATTAATTGAAATCTTTTTAAAAAATCATTAAACAATTAAATGTTCTTTTACATGATTTAGAGAGTTTATTTACGTTTAAAAAAACTGTAGGTTTCTTTTGGGATGAGGAAATTTTAGTCAACCCTGATCACCAAAATTAATTGCAGAGGGTGAAAAAACTCTATTATTTCTCCACCACAACGGCAGAGAACACTAGAACGTCCCTTCATCATCGCAATCATCACGACAGCCATCATCGTCATCAGCCATTCAGATAACCCTCATTACCTCTGATGCAATCACATCCTCTACCCTCTCTCGACCCATCCCGCTTTGGCCGAACCCCATACATACAGGGTGCGTAATAAGCAATGCTACCTCCATAATTGTCTCCAATACTACCATCTTCACAACCACCTCCACCATTACTATTACCACTATCATCACCATCACCACTACCAACAACAACCGTCGATACCAATAACAGCAACAACACAACCAACAAAACCAACACCAACAACAACTACTTCCACCAACACAATCTACACTACCAGCACAAACAACATAACCAACACAAACAACAACTACCTCCACCAACACAACCAACACTACCAACACAAACAACAATTACCTCCACCAACACAACCAACTCTACCAACACAAACAACAACTATCTTCACCAACACAACCAACACTACCAACACAAACAACAGCTACCTCCACCAACACAACCAACACTACCAGCAGAAACAACAACTACCTCCACCAACACAACCAACAATACCAGCAGAAACAACAACTACCTCCACTAACACAACCAACACTACCAACACAAACAACAATTACCTCCACCAACACTACCAACACTACCAACACAAACAACAACTACCTCCACCAACACAACCAACACAAACAGCAACTACCTCCACCAACATAACCAACACTACCAACACAACAACTACCTCCACCAACACAACCAACAACTACCTCCACCAACACAACCATCCCTACCCACACAACCAACACTACCAACACAACAACTACCTCCACCAACACAACCATGCCTACCCACACAACAACATCACCACCACCACCACCTCAATTACTTCTACCTCGTCCACGTCCACCCTCCACCACCACCACCACCACCACCACCACCAGAGGTACCGCAATGTCGCCACCTCGGCTCCGCCCCGCAAGGCCGTCACACGATGCCGCTCTGCATAATATATAAAGCCTCCGTCAGCGGCTGCCCCTCGGAAGTCTGCCGGGAGGTCTGTGGGGTTGGGGGTGGGGTGGAGCAGCGCCGCACGAATTCGCCTCTGCCCTGTCGCTCGACTTTTCGATTCTGGCGATGGGAGCTACGTGGAAGTCACTGAAGTTGACACTTCTCCCAAAATTTTGAATTTAAATTCAGCGGTGAAGTTCTAAATATTCGAGAATTTAGAAACGAATTTCAAACGAATATTGAATCACACTGAACTCTCCAATCTTTCGTTTCTTTCGCGTATATGGTAAAATATGAACAAAAAGACCTCATGTTAAATCAGATCATATAATCTAAGAAATCCTCAGTATGACTTCAGAAAAACGTCTTTTATCGACTGTATTTCACAGGCTTTTGAAAAACACAAAGAATTCAACTAACCTACATTTATAGCATTTATAGTGTTATGAAATGGAAAAGTCATAATACGTGAGGCACAATGAATTGTTAGAAAAATAATTCATAGATTTATATTTATCCTGTTATGGATGATTATGGAAGAGAACACTATTTTATATCGGTGAAGTAAAAAACGGCGGGAATGGCTTGTCATACGTGTCCCATGCGAAGCCCCACAAAACGTGGATTCCGACTTCTCAATGAGAAATACGTTACTAGTTGATAGAGAAAATACGTTACTACATATAAGAACTAGATTTATCCACGTTTTCGTTAGCAATAATAGTTATTATGTCCAAAAGTTGCCTTTTCGAGCGCACAATTAAAATACTTTCTCGCTTTACTTCGCAAGAAGAGACAGTAAAAACACCTTAGCGTGTTCCTCATAATATTACCAACAAATAATTCCTTTACCGATTTGGCCTCAGAAATATAGATTCCCCTATGATTTTTTATTTCCTTTTTTGGGGGGAGGGTATTTTTTGCGATTTCTTCAGCCTATATTTCACGGCAACTTCGTATAAATTTCCAACTCTCAAAGTTTTGTAGTCTCGCGAAGTCTCTCGGTCTCTCATTAGCGCCGTATGTGAAAATCAAGTGCTCTACTGTTTAATGGCTCAATAGAACAAGGGACTATCCCACATTGATCTCATTCTCAGATATTGAAGGTTTTTCTAGAATTTCATAATATAATCAGTACACTTTTAAACACAGAACATATAAATCCATAATGGTTTAAATAACATATTACTCTAAAAGAACAATAGTTGAAAGTATATTTAATGCTAATGTCTCAACTTCAAAAAAAAAAAAAAATTGGAGATAGCCTCTTATTCCACTTAGCCCTTCAATACTGACAACCTCCTGGCGGGCTAATATTCTGACGGCCTAAGGAACGGCGCCATCACCCAGCCGCGCACGATCCAAGCCTGTCGTAATATGCACCCCAAATCCGTCAATTTACAAATTAGAGTTTGTTTCGCTTTTTAGCCGAAAAAAGACGATTATTTATTCGTTGATTATTAGAACTACCCACAGAATTTCTGTCCTTTATAAGCATAACCTTTTGGACGTTACAGAAGAAGAAATAAATTGTGTTTAAACAGCACGTACTTTCTTGCCCATAGTTTTAAGCAAAATAACATTAAAAGTACTGAAATGTATTTTTTAAATTTTGCATCACCTTATTTCAAAATCTATCTTTAAGAAATAGATTTCATTAAATGAAAAAATCGCCATCTTTATTATTGTATGTAGTTGTAGCAACACGCCGAAAAAAAATTGATCTTTGCAATTTTCGAAAAAATCAGACATTTTAACGAAAATGAGATCTGGGCCCTTCGCTTAAGAGATCTTCACACTATTCAACAACAACAAAATAATCAAAATCGATGTAACCATATTTTTTTTAAATTTGGAAAGTGTCCCAAGGCCTTCGTGTAAAGTACTTTCCAAAATATACATACAGGTCAAATTCAAGGGGCCGCGACATCACCCAGATCGATTGGGGAATATCAGTTTTGGAGAAAATTGGGTGGACGATTCAGTCGCTAGCGTTGTTCACAGACACGGACAGACGAACAGATGGACAGACAGACATTTTGCCGTCATTCGATTTTTCGATATCAGAGATCCACAAAACATGAATTTTGACAACACCACTTGTTTGAGGATTTTTTTTTTTCTAAATTAAGCAACATGATTTATCGACTTTTTCGTTATCAGAGTCCGGCAATAAGAGGTTTTTTTTCGAAAATTCGCCATTTTTACGCGCAGCATTACATAACTTTCTCTTTACTGGTAAGCGGTAGCGAGAAAGTAAAATCTTCGACAATACTGAGCAGAAAGAAAAATATTCTCAGCAAAATGGCACTAGAAACTGTTCATCTAATTGTCGAGAAGACTGTTGTGATGTTTTTCACTGTAACTGAATTGTTCTGTATTCCCACTGACATAAGGGGTTAAAAACGTAAGGTATAGTTCCAATATACTCGTAGGAATGGAGAGACGTGGTATACAAGGAGTTGTTCAAATAAATTTTTAAGTAATGGAGCCAAATTTTTTAAATGGAATCATGGCGACAAAACCATATTTTCCACAACTATATTGCAAATGCCAAATATTTAAAATATGTAAAAAGAACTGAATTCGAAACAGCAGAACTGTAAACACCATCTATAAACTGTTTTTTCTATTATATACGTTAAAACTGTAAAATATAAACTAGTGAAACCCAATACAAGGAAATTGAGTAAAAAAATTATAAACTATTTAATATGTGGCAAATAACCTCGAAGTTGATGCCACAATATATAAATAATTTTAAAAACATGTGTTCATCTACTAATTGAGAAAACTGGTAATTTTTTTCAACTGTATCTGACTCACCTAAATTCCCACCTTCATTCATGTGTGATTAATAGTGTAAGGGTGGTTGAAATATATTTTAAGTAACGGAGAGACATAGTGAAAGTGTTCTGAATGGAATGATGTCAACAAAACCCATAAGCAAATAAGTAGTTTCCGAGATGACGCGATACATATTTACGAGTTTACTCGGAAATGTAGATAAAGATATTTGAAATGTTCTGCAGCAACCGTCATGCGTCTTGAAAATCCGCACAAATACGTCAAGTGAGCAAGGCTATGTATATTTATGGTCAGCCCGACAGGAAATCCCAAGTTGCCACATGTGCACACTGGGACGTGGTGAACTTGGGACACTGGGACGTGGTGTGCAGAGCGCGTACAAACAATTTGGTAGTTGCCGCCGCAAGGGCGACTACTTCCTTCTGTGGTCGCGGATGATTGTGTTGTGGCACAGGTATACGGCATGCGGTCCCAAATCAAGTGGTTTTGACATTAGGTCTTGCACAAATCGGACTGACTCGAGGATTGGAGCGGCGTTCAATACGCCCTTCATAGGAAGCTCAAGAATGCAATTTCTGAAAAGGCAGGGGCTTTGATCGGGAGGTCCTAGGTTCGACTCTCGAAGGTGGGACGATTTTCTACACAAGCTTTTCAGCTAGGTCGAATTCAGTCACTGTCGAGGAGAATTCTAGCGGCCGGCTCCTCTGATTGGTAGTTTTCCGCGGTTTCTCTGATCAATACCAGATGAATGCCGGAGCAGAACCCTAATAAACGGGCCACAGACCGTGCGTGATCTTTCCTTCCTCTTCCTATCTCTGCCTAATCATCACCACTTACACACACACACACACACACACACACACACACACACACACACACACACTACCACTTATGCCACTTTCATGCACTACACTATTACTTATGCCCGGAGACCAGTCGGGAGCTTAGTGCTTGTCCCAGCTGGGGCGGTGCCCCGCTGGTGGAAGGTATTTGTTTGGGAGAGACCCCGTTGGCCGATGGTAGGTAGGCCCCGGATCTCAGCATCCAGCGGGAGATCACCGCCACCTCCCGCAATAAAAACATGCACCACACTTACAGGAATAATGCCCTTAGCAGTTGACGCACCCGGAATCAGTAATCAATCATTCAATCAACAAGAATGGATGTTTTCATTTTGAATTTGTGGCATGGTCGTCTTCTCGCACCACCAAGTGTCACATCTCAAGCAGCATCATTCTAGCCATGATCATTCATCTCTCCCAGCATCCACCAGTGAAATACTAAAGCAAACCACCTGTGTTCCACCTGTGTTAGGCGCAGGCCGCCTGCATGCCTACGGTCAGATACCGAACAAGGCACTCATCCTCATCTTGCGACATTCAAAGGGAGGTTGGTCTATATTTTTGCAAGCTCACGTACCCGGCGTTACCCCTGAATTTATATTTTTACTTATTATATACTTAATTATTATAGTTGTTACGGATAAACAGGAAAATATGGCTACTGCCAGGGGTGCTCGGTTAAACTGCACTTTAACCAGTCGGAATGAATAAAGTTATATAAATGGCAATAATCGGATCATAATTTTTTTTCATCAAATCACATCATTTTAAAATTATGAAATATCATGCATATTGACACGCAGTCAGTCTGATTATTCTGAGTTTAGATGAAGGTGGTCTTTGTCTGAAAATTTAGCGTTCAAATAGCGCAGCGTTCTGTCTGATTGGTAGACCGCAACACTGAATATGCGATCCCCACCTAAGATCGCTGAGTTTTCAGGTGACGCTCTCAATTTCTACACCCATTGAAAACGTAATAAGTAGGGAACGGAATTTATTGTAATAAAAAATGCAAAATATGTACATACATATGTACTTATTTTTTCCAAAACATGTAAGAAAAAACAGAAAATATGTAAAATAAAAATGCATTATTGTGTTTATAATTGTTCTCTATTAGCATAGAAGATCGCCGATCAGTTCTTAACAAGGATTCGGAGTGGCTGAAAGTAGGTTCTACATCTACAGAAGTAATTGTACACTAGACTTCACCACACATAAATATGCCCGTGAAGGATACCGGGGTATGGGGTTAAGGGGAATATACCCAATCCCAAAAAAACAAAAACTCGAACAACGCGGTAAGAAAATTTTCTATTATTCATATTTATTAGTTTTCGATCAATTAACGAATCTGTTTGAAACATGGGGAAGCATGCAGATGAATTCCTCTTGCTCACAAAAATCCGCTCATATTTGGCTCCGAATTCGCAGTAAGCGGGAGGGGGGAGTAAGTTTGCCAATTCATGGTGAAGATATGGTGGTCATAGAAGCGCAACAGCATTTAATTTGATTTGTAAGAAAGATGTAACATACAACGCGCATCTGAAATGTTTTGTTTCGACGTATAAACGAATTAAAATTTAACGAAATATATGCTAATAGGTAAAATATGTAAAAATATGTAGTTGTACGAAAATATGTAAAAATATGTAAAATAGAAATAGTTCAAATTCATTCAGAATGTCTTGTAAACTCAAAAAAATATTATTGAATGAAGGTTTCTAGTTCCTGTAAAAACATGTAATTACATGCATATCCGTTCCCTAGTAATAAGCATCTTCAAATGAATTTCTTTCTCCAAGGATATTGTTAGTAGGAGCTTAATACGCAACACCGAAGAGAATGATGATCATGTTTAGGAGAGATAAGTTAACATTGTCTAACATGTTCTAACACTGTCTGGTGCTAATCTTTTGTCTGGTGTTTTTTATACAAATCTTGTATTATTTCTTTAAATTTTACAGTTAACAACACTTCAGGACGCTCTATCCACTCCCCTCAAAGACAGTTAAACATTTTTTAAATTAATTCAAACTTCAAAACTGTTTATGAACGCAGGTTATTGAACAACTTTATTTCCGATAGAACTAAATAATTGTTCAAAAATCGTTAAATTCAGCCCCTTAAATTTGTTAAAATTCCATGTAATATTTATTAATATTGTTATTGGAAATTCGTCTTCTATGTAACAGTAAGTTTGCCACAACAATCAAACAAACGCAGGAAAATTGAAACTAAGTTCCGGAGGCACTGGCTGTTTACAATCCGTGACATCTTGGAAAATGTTGATTATTTAGTTTTCTTTATATAATACAGCACGGTACTACACATGCAATCTTTCTGAGATAACGGTCTAAACTATGATGAAAACTACATTGATAGCCGATCGGAAGTTCTATTTTGAGCGTTTAAACAAACATATCCCAACAGAAACTTTGTTTTTTTTATATTAGAATAGATGTTCACATGTCCCTAAACCTAAGAGTAATATCAAGGATTGTCATATGAAAATTAATAATCAAACCAGGTGCAATTGCATACGTAGTTATGAGTCTGCAACACAAGCGGTTTAAGGCCGAACTTATACAGTGTTCGTAAATAGACTAGTGACTATCTAGAACAGTAAATAAGGTTTCAGATACCGAGAATATTAAAGGTGAGAGGGAACAATTTCTTGGCAACTTTGTTTGGGGAAAGGTAAACCATTCATGGCAACTGTAACAATTAGAGAAAGGAGGAAGATGTCAATGCAACAGAGGGGAGAGCTTAGAGAAGAGGCCCATAATACGGTGGGGGCATTGCAAACTTTGGGGTGACGAATACCGTAAGTAAACCATCAGAAAAGCCTGTCCAAACAAGAGATAGGTTGTTTATCTATTACGAAGTAATGTAGAAGTGAGAGTCGATATTTATTTTTATTATTTAATATAACAGCTAGAAAAAAATGCGGTTAATCCTTTCTGCTTGGTAAATAAACGTAATGTATAATAAATTTGTTTCTTCAGTTATTCTTATTTCTCTGTAACAAACAGTAAAAATAAACCGAAATACATACAAACAAACAAAAAATTGTGAGCTTTGTGAATTCAATTATTGAGTAGAAATCACGCCAGTCTCAATGCTGTGAAAAATATTCTCTCTCTGGAATGCAAATTATAAAAGTCGTATTAAAATCGTTTTACAACACAACTCTGTATTTTTTTGTGTTGTGTTTTCATCATTTTTTAATGAAATGTACAACAAGAGTTTTTGCAAATGTATTTCTGTAGAGTAGCCTTTACATAACTTAATTTTACCAGACAACATAAAAATTAAATTATAATTAACAACGAGTGTTTATTTTTAAATCATTTTTTGAATATTTGCCAGCATTTTAAGAGGCTTTTGAAATATTTTAAATTATGTAAATTCTCGCTGTTCATTACACTGTTTTGCACTTCAAGTTTGACATCTTCGAAGAAACTCCACATTTCCTACTTAAAATATGGCAAAAACTTTCGTGACGGGAAGGTGTTAAGTCAATAGTGACAATATTAATTTATTTAGAACCCCTGTGCCTGGGTCTGTGGGTCTAATGTATACGAGTTTACGAAAAATGAAATGTAACACGGAGCAATGACAGAGAAATGCATTGAAAGCAAAGAATCCTGTCGAAACCTTCCACAAACTTGTCCTGAAAACCGTAACATCCTCCAAGGAAGTTCGAGGGTTGAGACCCGGTACCATTGGAAGGCAAGCTAGCACCTTTGCCACTCTCTTGCCACTCAGCAGGGACAAGCTCTTAACTTCCCAAAAAGTGAGGTAGTGAAATGCACATCATTGTAAATGTGTGTGAATATGATGAGGAAAGAACAAGAACGGAGAAGGAAAGATCGCGTGCGGTCAGTGGCCGGTTTGTTAGGGTTCTGCTCCGCCATTTGTCAGGTATTGATCGGAAAAACCGCAAAAAACTATAGGTCAGAGCCGCTGGACGCTAGGTGTGCGTCGGCGAATGAATTCGACGTAGCTTTGTAGCTACTTTCGAAAATTCGTCAGGCCAGAACTTGAACTCCAGGACCTGCCGGTCAGAGATATTGCAGTGATATCAGTTGATGCCGTGAACCGCATAAGCCGGTATGATTTGGCAAAAATGTAACAATTTCGGTAGTAATTTTTTCAAACGTTTCACTAAAATTTTCTCTGTACTGACTACGCAGGGTAGATAAAGTTAAAAACCTTTTATTAGTTTCGGCACATTTATTTAAAAATAACCTCTATTCCCCCATCTATCTTCACCCTACCATCCTGACGGCCGATTTCACCATCCATGCTGTCGTATATTAGACAAAAGTGAAACATTTTATGATGTTTGGCAGTTTTCAATTAAATGCATTATTTACTAGTGACCTGCAGCAGCAAGAATGCCGCTGAACAAAGACACTAAAAATGGTTTTCTAAAAAATAGCATTCACATCGGTTAGGAAAAACAAATAATATTATTTCATATAATATTCACGTGTACTGCAAGTAGTACATACGAATATAATCGTAGTATACAGAATACGTATACAACCACAGTTCTTTACATAGTACCAAGAAAATAAAAAAATGCTATTCCGTAAAGGCGGCTCCACACATTCGTTATTCGGCGAACACCCAGCAACCGCTCGGCGAATCCCGAGTAGTGTGGATGAGTTGCTTGCTATTTGCCGAGTGACGAACGTTCGGTGTTCGCCCTACCCACCGCGTGTCGGTCTTTTGGACACATCAAAGTGAGTGAACATTCGCCGAACACGTCAGCTGCTCGGGATTGGGCGAGCAGTAGCTCGCTGCTCGGCGAATGCCGAATGTGTGGAGCCGCCTTAACGCAACACGAGAATAGCAAATATATAACGTCGGGAAGCTTCTTCCTTGGAGCCTTGCTGTCGCGTGACGTCAGCTGTGTCGTAAGACGACACACATTATGATAGATAAATCGGTGTTCGCAATATAAGAATAGACGGAATAATACAATCAAATATTACCTTATTTGGTCCAAATCGAAAAATGTTTCATTGTTTGGTATTTTTCCCGGGTTCTTGAGTAACTGATACAACCATAGATACCTCTCGCATGGACGTGGCAGAATATTTTCCTTTCAATTCTGAAATTAGCAGTAGAGATTTGTTCCATTAGACTCGAGTAAAACAAGTGGTCTTGGTGAATGATGTAGTGTCGAGCAGGAGCAGTGGGGATGGCACCCTGACCGGATGCCACTGTCCCCGCTACCCGCAGGTTTAGTACAAATGAAGAATTGTATGGATTTTGGCATTTTTCATTTAAAAAATAACATGTCCTCGCATATGGTACCCATCAAAATAATAAGGGTTTGGTTATTAATGTTGTAAGGACAGGAGACTGTGGAATCGGTCTTTAAAATGTTAGCCGTCAGTGCGACCGTAGGTTACACACAAATAAAGCGTTTTTTGTCATTTTTCATTTTGAACGCAATAGTATTTATTTCATCATCAATTGTCCCCATATAAATCTTAGGGATTAAGGAATGTGTGCGATGGTATTTGGGATCTGAGGGTCAGGTATAATCCTTATCCCATTATCCCAGCTTCCGTTGTTCAGGTTAAAGTAGCAACTACGTCAATTTTTTTACCAAATTTTGTGAATATCCTCCGCAGCTGGAACATTCTTTAAAAAATTTGAAATGACACTGAAGCGCCTACGAAGTTAGAGGCTACAAGTTTCAAACCTGCCCATGTTTTGAGTGACATCTTCACATCATTTCACACATGGTACAAGCCATATTCACTTCAGAGACCCTCATACACGGATTTTACTACAGAAATTTCGATCAGAAATTTTTAGACCGATTCCAGTACTTGGCCTTTTTACTGCCTACAGGCGATGAAAAGTAAAAATTCTCGACGAGGATGGGATTCGAACCCACGCGTGCAGAGCACATTGGATTAGCAGTCCAACGCCTTAACCACTCGGCCACCTCGTCCCGTGGTAAGTACCACATTCTCTATACCTGAGAGAGAATGCTATAACTAATATTGTGGGCCAATAGACGAAAATGGAGGATCCCGGGGAAAAGGTGACGTGTACATGCTTTCAACATCACTTCTTTCTTGCGAAGAGATACGAACGCTGCGGTAAACTGCCCAAACGCAGATCGTTGTGCTAGAAGTACACAACAAGGCTACGAATAACTCCGCAAGCAAATATTTGTTGTTGTTGTTTTTGACAAATTGCTTAACAAAAGTGCTACATGAAACAACTGTGGAATGCGTAGAACGAGGGCGCCAATTGGCAATCTTCCCTGGGAGAGAAGGATAAAAAATCCGGCTGTTCGAATCGACAAAACAACCATTTTCACTTCACCGTGGGAATAAATCCTAAAAATGCCGTTACAAAAATTTATTTTGTCAACGATAAGTTTCCTGCTTTCAGTCTCCGCGATTTATATAAAATAACCTTGAGTCTAGCCAAGACCAACTTTCAGTTGTATTTTACGCCACAATACAGATAAGACTTGAGTACTTTTGCTCACGTAACTTCCACTGAAGTATTTCTACCTAATTAAATTAAGTGGAAAACCACTTGCATGCATTCTTTGAGTTTTAATAAATATTCGAAGCTGGTACATTGCATTTTACTTAATTACATTTTACTAGCTTAATTAGCAGATTTAAGCACTTGTATTAATTACGCGGTTCAACTTTTTGAATCGTCACCGTCCACACACCTCATTCCACATGTTTCCCATTCATATGACTTAATTGTTTGTCACAAGAATACGTGACGTTTTGGAAATAATAAATTATTCGCGAAACGTCGCAATTATGAAAGTTAATGATGTATTAAACATTTTGAATATATTTTTTAAACTTGATTTAAATCAAAATCTCGTATTCAAAACCTATATTTCTGTCGATAAAATAATAAATCTGTGTAATTCGATACTTCCACAGTCAGAACGAAAAATAAACGAAGAAACAATGACCTGCGGCGCTCGCCGGAAGTCGAGCTGTCGATTCGAGCACCGACGTGGCCGCGAGTGCATGCGTCAGGCTGGTAAACGGTGGGGGGGGGCAGGGGGGCGGGGAACCGCTGCTGGCTGGAGGCGGAAAACCCGCGCCCCCGCCGCGTCACCGGGGGGCCGGAACTCGCGAAAGTCGTGCGAGGCGGGCGCCGCTTCGCGCCGGGGGCGAAGGGAGCGGAAATAGCCCGTGACGCGGCCAGCAGCCAGCCCCTGCGGCACACCGCTCCGCGCCCAACGCACGGCAGCGACAGCCCAACAACACGCTAAGACCCGACGGCGGCTATGCAAAATACATTTCTGACAAAAATTAAAAGATTCATTAATTGATAGTGATTCCGGACGCGTCAACTACTGAGGTCATTTGCCCCGTAAGTGTAGTGAATGCTTTTTTTGGGAGGTGGCAGTGATCTTCCCCCACTGGATGGCGAGATCCGGCGCCGACCTACGGTCGACTAGCGGGGTTTTCCCCAACCAGCTATCTCTGACCACCGGGGCACCGCCCCGGCCGGGACAAGTTCTAAGTCCCCGACCGATCTCCCGGCATGTGTGGTAGTGTAGTGCATGTTAGTGTGTGTGTAGTGGGTGAGAATGGGACAAGGAAGAGAAAGGAAAGATCGCGCGCGGCCCGTGGTCTGTTTGTTAGGGTGCTTCTTCGGCATTCGCCAGGTGTTTATCGGGGAAACCACGGAAAACTACCCATCAGGGCAGCCGCCGCTGGAATTCTCCTCCACACAGCGACTGAATTCGACATAGCTGAAAAGCTAGTGATGCTATCGGAACTCGAACCTAAGACCTCCCGGTCAGAGGCCCTGCAGTGACATCTGTTGATGCACTGACCCACTGCTCCCGGGAAAATTAAAAGATATGTAGAAAAAGACAAAAAAAGGCAACTATAAAAAATTATTGATTCTATCAATTTAGAATTAATAAGCACATGTTTGTAAGAAAATACGGAATAAAATACAAAATAACTAATTTTTATTGTTTCGTTTATCTCGTCTAAGAACACACTATTTTAAGTGACATTAAAAAATAATTATAAAAAAATTTTTTGACATTACTTTTCTTTAATACTTTTACTGAATTTTGAACATTTCATTATGTACTTTTGTACTTTTTGAATAACAATAACTAATTACTGTAAAATTTTAGTGAAGCAATAACTAGGAATCAGAAATAAACATCGTTACATTTCAAACAGGTTAGAATGATTTAATATCATTAACATTTTTACGGGAGTAAGTTAGGAAACCATTATACCAAAATATTACAAATAAATAATAATAATAATAATAATAATAATAATAATAATAATAATAATAATAATAATAATAATAACTAACAGCGTTGCTGGTGCATTTTCCCAAGTTAAAAACGTTATTTGCAAGTTTATAATAAAGGTAATTTTAAACGTATTTCAGTTGTCATACTCTTCCACTTCCGGTCATAGAAAGTTGAATGAAATAGAATCGATTACCATACTTTCTTTAAAGTTTTTGTTTCATTACAAAATTAGGTTTGATTATTATCAACCAGAAGAAGAAAGTCGTAAAGTTGAGTGTAAGTTGCGGAAAGAAAGTATAGTAATTCATAGCATTGCACCGCTATACTCGAAAGCATATTAAAACTGAAAAAAAGAGATTTTTTTAGATTACTTCCAGAATAACCGGGCGGGAACCGGCTAAGGATTGTGCCAATCAATTTGTCTCGTCGAAAGGAATCCAATGATCACCTCTGTAGGTGCCGTAAGCCACACCAAAACGTCCTTTAGTTGCTGAAAAATACCCCAAAACTTGATTTTTTAGAGAAATTTCTAAGAATCTTCTGGATAGATTCGCAAAAAAATGATCATTTCCCCACCAGGAGACCGAGACGCCTCGAATGACACTTAATTTGCGTTAACTGGTAGACGAGAAAGGGTCTACCAGTGAGTGATGGGCGCACGCAGGATCAATAATAATAATAATAATAATAATAATAATAACAATTATAACAATAATAATAATAAATATTATAACAATAATAATTATAACAATAATAACAATTATAACAATAATATCACTACATTTCTGCAAAGTTTATCTGGAAGGACTTTTAACACAAAAATACGTAAATGCAAATGTAAAAAAAGAAACAAAAATATTATAAGAAATAACAGAAACCTGCGGAATATTAAAAAAAGCGTGATCAACATTAAACTAATCTAGAACACTTCACGAACATTACGCAAAAATAGTGAATTAATAACTATAATTAAGTACAATTACACCGAAACTCGTAAAATCCCTTTCATCGAAATCGGAACCGATATTTTTCTTTATATACTACGTTTTGCAAACTGTAATCGAATAAAACTTCAATTTTTAAAAGTTCGTCATAATATTGTGCATTTTGTTACGGATGGTGGTTCCATGTTTTGACGAGTGACATTGTATAAATTTAATTTACACTGGGTTCCCTTTCTGTATTCCAATCAACTACTTTTAATTGCGTAAAGATATCGTGCTTAACAAATAAGTAAATAAACAACTTAAATTTGCTATAAGATAATTTTCCGTCACCATTGCCCATCGCCATGAAAGGGATTATGTGTCAACAATTATGATGTAAGCTTTGTGCACACAAGCGCACTGCAAACTCTATATCACATTCTATTTCATATTTCAAAGTTGTAACTCAGGTTAGATTTCACGGTTCCTATCCATACAATTAATTCCTTTGTTTGTTTTACCTGCCATCAGTATAACTACAACACTACACAAAATTCACAATAATGTAACAAAAAGTGTGAAAAGATGTTCTCATTTTCACTAAAAAATATTTTCAATAATACAGGCCGGAGCACTTTCTTAACAAACAGTTCACATAATGCGCGATCTATACACGCATACATACACAAATACGTTTAAATACACTACACTCTCACAAATATCGGGAGACCAGTCGGGAGCTTTATGGCACTACCCGGCTGAGCCAGTATTCTGCTGGGGAGATGCCTAGACGAAAAAAAAGAGCACACTGACCGTTCTCAGCAGATTTCACTGTCAATCAGCAAAGGAACACCGGCCGAGATACAATGAACACTACGCATACGGGAATAATGACCATAATAGTTGATGCACTCAGAAACACGAAATAGCTAATCAATAATAAATTAGGCGGTTCTGTAAATTTCCTGTCTGGTCAAGATAACGCTCATCAATGGGAAAATCGTATGTGTAATGTTTAGTTTAATAGTTGTAATGCTAAAAATTTCCAGCCTGAGGTGAGAGCCTGAGAGAATGAGATGAAAGAAGCAATTTTTGACCAATTTCTGTACAAAATTTTGAAGTACTTTTTCAGAGACCTAGAAAAGTTAATATATAGATGTGAAAAGTGAGAGTAACGGATGTTGAAAAGTTGCATGATTTTTTTCTTTGTATCAAAAATATAAGATTCTGGAGCTCGAAACTTATTAAAACTGACACGTAGTATTCGATACGATAAAGTACAGTACAGCGCCCTAAAAATATATGCTAAAAATCTTTATATTACAAATTCGCAAAGAATTTGAAAGAAAATAAGATTTTTTTAAGGTTTTAAAGTGTATCTTCCCCCTTACTTTATACTATAGCAGTATTTGTGAAGGCTGTCGTAGTTAAAATATTTCACATATTGCAGTGTTATATGGGATGTTATATTTCTTGTCCTTTTTGCAGTGTACGTGCTGCTTTTGCAAAACAATTTTTTGTGCGTTTGTGCAGCAGTTTTTTGGCTCGTGCAGGCCACTAGTATTTGCTTATCTATTTTAGGGCAGTAAAATTGTTATTTCGCATTTCTCTTGAAAACTTTTAAATCTACATAAAAACAAAAGAGCTTGATGAAGTTATTTAAGATAATCATGAAATATTAGCAATAATTTTATTGTCAATAGTTGTAATGTGTGTAATTTGGCGTGAGTTTGGTGAGAATATTGTAGGGACAATGATTCACGAAATCAAGGGAAATGTAACTTTTGAACATTACCATAGAAATGCAACATCTCGTGTGGTTTTGCCGGCCGCAAGATACGGTGTGTATTCAGTCTTATCATAATGCTAGAAATATAAATAACAAATAGTTTGCACGCAGATTACAGGCCATTATTCCAAAGTTTTGTAAGAAACTGGACAAGTGTATGGAAAACAAACAAAGCATTCTACGCAGGCGAAGCAAATTTGAAATATATTTAAGCACTATTATAATACGCACATTTTATTCGTTTGCTTTCTAGTTTTCTCAGTGCATTTCTCACGATATTTTTCTCTCCCTCGAGCAAAGCCACAGTTCAAAGTTCAGTTAAAATAGCTTACTTTTGCAAGAAATGAATACATCGGTGCAATAAAACGGAAAACCTCCCGTTTCATATATGTGTGTGTGTGTGTGTGTGTGTGTGTGTGTGTGTGTGTGTGTGTGTAAAGTTAACTGGTAAGTATAGAAAACAGCTATATTTCTGTAATGCACAATTCTTTTAAATTCGTTAACATCGCAAAGTGCGAGAATTTGTCGACCCATTTAATCTTTAATTTAATATAAGCGCTCATAGATCTTTCTCTTTTTTATTAGTGAATGTTAACAAATTAAAATATATTATAATATTTTTAATAACACGAAATATTTGGTTTTATAAAGGAAACACAGGACCATTGAAGAATATTGCGACCATGTATACGTGCGAACTATCCGCACTTTGTAAATGATAACTTAAATGTAAATATAGCGTCATATTTGCACGAAACTCCACAAAAAATTGAACCCTGAGTTACATCACACATGTGTGATCCGCCACTGTGCACGAGTAACCATTTTAATATTGATTTCTAAACGTCTTGCAAAGCCATTGACCTGTCGGGTTAATATCACAGATTTGATAAAGTAAATTTAATTTCACATATAATTAGATTTGCTTTTACATCTCTGGCAACATCATTATTTCAAGAGGAGAATCCCAAGAACAACGAAAAGACAACCAACCAAAAGAGCTAAGGTCCAGGGTCTGATTTTGAAGATCAAGATCAAAGAACTTAACTGGCAATATCTTTTATCATTGAGCGATGAATGTGTATAGGAAAAGGAACATTGAGACGTAATTGGTTAAAAATCAGTGTCATTAATTATCTCAAATATAATATGTACTGACATGGACGTAAAGCATCTCTGTATTCAACAAACAAAGAATCCATCATTGTTTTACCTTGGATACAAAAAATATCAATAGCAAATCACTTAACATAGATTATGAAAGGTCAGTTTGTTTCCTTGATATCTCACTGCCTACAAATATAAAAATGTCATTCCAACTCATCTTCAGATTTCATCTGATGTTTATTCTCGAGTGTGTGAATGAAAAACGGTTGCACATGGACTCCATTATTTTGCAAGGCAAACAGCTTCAGGACTTTATCGCGAAAAAAATTGGTCACAGATAACTGAGAATGATAGGTAATAGCGAAAGAAAGAAAAAATGTTTATCAATGCTGATATTTCGCTCGCTTGCGTCGTCGTTCAAGACTCTGGTCTACGGACGAAGCCGTCGCGCATTTGGCGTTGCCAACATTCGAAATCAAAGGCGGTAACAAGGAGTCAGCAAAAGATCACGTACGACAATGATGAAGTAGCTTACACGGACTTTGCTTGACCGGACGATATGTTTGATTGTTTACCAAAGTTTCGACCATCATACTGCGACCTTCCTCAGAGCGAAATGAAATGGACCTACACTTCTGCAATAGCAGTCAGATTCTTGGCTGAACCCATGGCGCTACTTTCTTTGCACGGTTGGCAACGTTTTGATCGCCGTAGTACGCCCTTCGAGATAAAATATCTTGTGTAAGGAGAATCCATTATTCACACGAAACCTTCTGCATATGCCATAGAGTAAGAGTGAATCGATATTGCTAAATAGTGTCTGTTTTTTTAATACACTTCCACTTCGAGTCAAGAGGGATCTACTTCTTCTACTTTCTTAAAACCTAATAAACATGATTTCGAACAAAATGTCAGATACCATTATTTATAATGAAAAGCCTCGGTTAACAAGCAACGGAAACAAAATGTAAATAGAATTTTTTTCTCAGGGATACAGAATTTGCTCCACTATATGTATTAGCGAACGTATTTGCGAGTTCGCGTTTGGGGATTTTGCACTGTTACAGCTTCCTAGGCCCGCAGGTCAAGAATACAAGGTCCGACCGTGTCCGAGATATTCGACACTATCTAAGAATCTGGATCACTCTTGTGATTCATCTTTTGCAACTCCAATTCTGAGCACTATCTTCAATGGGCCTCTTTGAACTACGCACGATATTTTCTTCCTCATCCCACCCCCTCCCGTTCCAAGGACTACGAGCGATCTCTTCCCTCTTATGGAACATCTTTCATGATCCAGTGATAGCCTCGATTAATTGATTGTTTTCGTGTTTCAGGGGGCGTCAACTACTTTTATCAATAGTCCCGTAAGTGTAGTGCGTGTTTTATCTCGGGAGATGGCGGCGATCTTCATCCGTTGGATGGTGAGATCCGGCGCCGACCTACCGTCAGCTAGTGGGGTTTCCCCCTAACCAGGACTCTCGCACCAGCGCGGCAGCGTTTGTTAGGGTACTGCTCCGGCATTCACCTGTTATTGATTGGAGAAACCACGGAAAACTACCGATCAGAGCAGGCCGCTAGAATTCTCCTCCAGACAGCGACTGAATTCGACCTAGCTGAAAAGCTAGTGTCGAAAATCCTGCCGCCGCCGTCAGGACTCCTAGAACCTAGAACCTCCCGGTCAGAGGCGCTACAGCGACATCAGTTGATGCACAGAGCTACCGCTCCTGGTGAATAGCCTCGACAGTTTAGCGATTATGCGAATATCAGATCTACCTCTAATTATTGCCTTGTGGCGCCAGAGGTAGTACTAGACCGTACAATAAACAAATACTTGCGGCAATACTTTTGCGGCATTACACACGACCACAATTTCCTGTGCTTTCTCGCGTACGAGAAGACTCCATCATCGGGGGTTGAACGTGGACTTTACGTAACGCCAGGGCGGAAAGGGAGGGAAGGGGCGTGGCAGAGCGGGGAGAGGGCAGGGTGAAGCAATCGGTCGATCCGATGACGTAACGCGCGTGTTTTATGAACGGCGGCAAATTGTGGCCGCGTCCTCCCACGCTCATTATTAATTGGGCGCGGGAAGTTAAACGCATCGTTAGCGCCGGCCTCCGAATCCGCCGCCGTAATGAGCGGGCACACTGGAGGCGCATTAAAGTGTAAGTTCGCAGTGGCGCCGGGCGCAGAGGTTCTCATTGGTGGAAGAATTGACGAGGACGGAATTGACGATGAAGAATTGGACAAGGAAAGAGGCCACTTGCGCTCGGGTTACAGGTGTTCCCGTTCTGTTTCTCCCGTTCGGGCAAACACGAGCATCTGACGTCACATGATGGTAAGGATCCTGAGTTTCTTTTGGATTTGATTGACTGGTTGATTATTGATTCCGGGCGCATCAACGGCTAAATTCATTAGTCCCGTAAATGTAGTGCATGTTTTGTCGCGGAAGGAGGCGTTATTTTTCCGCCACTGGATGGTGCAGTTAGTCGCTGACCTACCGTCGGCTAGAGGGCTTTTCTTCAAGTATCTACCCAGGTATCTCCCACCAGCGGGGCACCGCCCCACATGGGAAAAATATAAGCTCCTCACCGGTCTCCTGACATGTGTGTCAGTGTGGTGCATGTTAGTGTAAGTGTGCGTGTAAGGGGAGAGGACAGGACAAGGAAAAGGAAGGACAGATCGCGCGCGGTCCGTGGCCCGTTTGTTAGGGTACTGCCCTGGCATTCGCCTGGTGTTGGACGAAGAAAACTACTGATCAGAGCAGCCGGCCTCTAGAATTCCTTTACAGGCAGCGACTGAATTCGACCAAGCTGACAAGCTAGTGTCAAAAATCTGGCACCGCCGGAACTGGAACTGCAGGACCTTCGGTCACACGCACTGCAGTGACATCGCCCTGACGACGATGTCCTGAGCCACCTCTCTCGGTTTTTCTTCTGGGTGTGTGATCGTGATTACGATTCCAAACGTCTAGGCGTCCGTACTCTAAACGTCTAGGCGCCAAACCCGGTCTCTGTAAGCGCCATCAAGATAGTTTAAAAATAAGACTTGCAAACCAAGATGATCAAACTCGCGAAAGCTGAGTGAGTATACTTGGGTTTTTCTAACGGCGGCTGAGGGTAGTATCTCCAAGATGGAATTCAGAACGACTTTTTGAATCATTCTCAGTCCTCCCGCTAGAGTCGCTTGATCTGCAGTGCTGCTTGATGCGGTCGCGATCATGCGACAGTACTGAGAATGGCTCAAAAAGTCGTGCCGAATTCCATCTTGGAGATACTACCCTCAGCCGCCACGTTAGATAAACCCACGTATAGGAGAACTTCAAAACTGGACGTCTGTGAGATGCTTTGGGACAATATTAAACACAAATAACGTAAAGAAGGTGGTTCACCGAGGCCCTTTGTTGAGCGGTTCATATTATATATGGGAGTCCAGCGAATGTCGGTCGTTGGTTTGACAACCATGTACTCTGAGTACTAGGCAGCTCAATAAACCGAAAAATTGCTCCCCCCATTGTACAGTTTTAAACTTCTTTTGACATTAAAAAAAATAAATACCAACATTTTTCTATACCACGGGAGATGGGCCATAATGCAGGGTTGGATTAGCAAATCGCAGGAATGGGATAAAACAGAGTGCTCCTTCGCTTGTCCAGCTAAAATATCTTCCTGGATTTGTTTGTAGGAAACAACCATAAGAAACCTTTCAGAACTTCCACCCATTTATTTTTATGGTTTTACCGCATATTTTGATAGCGCTTACACTACTACAAGTCTTTCGAGATCGTATGCAAATCATGTCTAGCATATTCATTTAGCCCTCCTTGACACTGTAAGGAGGACATTTAACTGGCTGGTCGATGTTGCTTAAAATAACTCTAATTAGCGTATCTGTGTGAGAACTCTAGCATGTAGAAATCCGACCTTACTTTACTACCCCCTCACATCCGTATGAAGGGAAAAGCATGTTAGCGCAATGTACAAAAAACAAAAAATAATAACATATTCTCCGTTCTTCATTTTTACGTCCAAAGCGTATTTGTTTTTTGAAAGAATTCAATAATATTGGAATTTAAGGAATGTCGAATTCGTCTTTATCGTTTCATAACCACTGGGATTGAGATGCATTTTTGAAAACATATTTTAGCTTTTTTAACTCAAGAAGTGCCTTCATTTTTTTCAAATGTTTTTTCTGACCAAAACATTTAATAATGTGGTGCTGTAATACTTTCACCAGTCTTCTGAACATTTGAATTTTATAACTTTTTGTTTTTTCACTACTCTCATGCTACTTGATTTTTACATCGTAGGCGTCTTGTGGGTCCTATATAAGATTAAAATATTAGGTGTGGAATAAAAATTGTTCCAGGATAGATCTTTGAAGAGATGTACATTTAAATTGTATAAGAAAGTACATTCGAAGCATTACATTGATTTTCTTTTGGATTAGTTTCGTTTTTAAAACGATCGTCTCTGGAAAAAGGATGTTTTAAAAACACTGATGAACTTGTTTTCCTCTTTCGCAATACAATTTGTTTTTAAATAATGTTAATCTTTTCCTTCTTGAAATTCTGTTCTTGAGTGTTCTGGTCAAAAAGTGGCGTAATATTTTCACAATTTCCTGCTAGCGCTTCATTGGTGATTCTTCTGCTTGTCTAGAGAAGTCTTTCGAATATTCGATCGTTCATATTGTAGATATTTTCAATCCCATTTTCCTCAATAAATGCCCACTATTTATGAGTACAAGCAGCAATTTAAAAATTAGCCGCGACACATCGATTGCATAGATGAGGGTCAGATAGCGACCGAATTATTTCTTTGCTGAAATATATTTATATTATAATGAGTTAAAGTTTCCTTCTTCAACTAATGAAACCATCACTGCTTTCTTCTGTGTAGGAATAATTTCAAAACTATTTGATTTTCTACTTCTATGACCTAATGATCCATCTTATTCTCTTTTCTTTTTTCATTCTTTCATTTCGTACCAAAACAACATTGCAAGTTTTACATGGAGGATGACACAACAAGTCTGCGGCATCAGGATTTACATTGAAGCCTTCATAATTTGGTCTAAATGCAGGAAAAAGTAAGTTGTTTGTACGTCCAATGTGCTTTTCAAACTAATGAAATGTTTCAAAATAAACGTCGGAAGATTACGAATGGCGAGACTTACTCAACAACACAACAATTGTGGTAGTTCCTGCACTCACTAGTCCTCACATCAACCGCTAGTCATTGTCTCAAAAGGTTGAAGACCCATGCTACAGCCAATGATTTTAGTTTACACTGAATTTTTGCTTTTCAAATAAGTCAGACCATAACTTGCGGACAAACTTACTTGTCGTTAGTAGTATCGACCAGCTACAAATTTCGAATTATGTCTTCGAGAACATAATTAGTCTGTACTCTACTATGGTTTCCTTTAATCTTCCTATTTTCTTCTCTTTCACTAGTGTTATGGTCCTAAGTCGCCATCCTGATTCATGTTTTCCTGGGTTTATTCAATCGCTTAAGACGTATGCTGGGATGGTCCCTAGTTTTGCATCCCAGATACAAATGTAAAATATGCCCTCCTTTTTCTTTAAATTTGATCACAGTTGAGGCATTCGGGTATACGAGAATTCCTGATATTTTACGAAAGTAAAATTATTGACTTATTACGCCTCTCTTTTAAATAAGAAACATGGAGTCTCTTTATATCATGTTAGCTTTAGAATCCAGAAAATTGAGAATGAAAATACATTCACAATTTATGTTTCATTAGTTATGTATAGCACACTTCCGTTAGCTAATACGATCGTTCCAATTTCATAAGTAACGTGAAATGTCAGTTATCACTATTTCCGCCCGAACGCCTCAATTGTAATTATGTAAATGTAAATATTTAAGTGATTAGGAGGAAGAGCAAGCCTTACAGCCGAGCCTCGCCAGTAATAAAGACATTATTATTATTATTATTATTATTATTATTATTATTATTATTATTATTATTGTCTTCTAAATAATGACCTCCTGACTAAGGTAAATGCGTTTCAGTAATTATTGCATCCTAATTAACATGCTTTGGAATTTTGAATTAGTACAGAGGCAAACTACTAGTGAATGCAAGAAAAATAGGAAAAATGGTGACCACACAATCAGGGAAGAGTTTTATTAATATCTGAATCATCATCAAAAACTGCTCAGAATAAAATCGTACATTTTCGATTACAATGTAATTAGTGATTTATCAAATTGTTTATCTCGGTGTCATACTTTAATATACCAACTCAATCGTACGTTGAGCGTAATCATTCTCCACTCAAATGGCAAATGTCAAATACCAATTGCCAAATTCTTAATTGAGAGCTGTCAAATTAATTTTATTGGCGTAAAGAATTATTCATTTTTAATTTCTCGCTACAGAGAAATCATGTAATGCTGCGCCAAAAAACTACGAATTTTCGGCAAAAAAAAAACTCTTATTGCCGAACCCTGCTAACGAAAAAATGGATAAATCCAGTTGCAAAATTTAGAAAAAAGTCCTCTAACACATAGTGTAACCAGAATCCATGTTTTGTGAGACCCTGATTCCGAAAAATCGATTGATTTAAAACGTCCGTTTTTAACTTATGCATGAAATTTAATGTACACATACATTAAACTATTTTAATGTACAATGTTACATTAAGTTTCATGTATAGTACATTAATCTACATTAAATTTAATGACATTTCTGACAGTCTTCCTGATTCGGGGAAAAACCGCAAGCCGACGGGCAGGTCGGCACCGCACCTTGCCAACCAGCGGGAGAGATAACCGCCATTTCTCGCGAAAAAAAAACTCACGGGACTAATGACCTTAGCAGTTGACGCGCCCGGAATCACTAATCAATCTATCCGAAACGATAACAGAAGTTGGCATTTATAGATATTGTCCGGGCAATGGCAGTCCCAGCCATTTAGACGGCGACGACAATTCACCATTGTCGGAACTCGAATCTAAGTTCTCTCGATGGAAGAAGGCTTTAAGGCGTGTTCACATACACTAGCGCATCCGGTATTACAATTTCTAGGCTACCAATCAATAAAACTTCTTTCAAAGAAAAAGACAATCTCATCACCTCCCACGAAGAAGTCCCAACGATTCAGCCACCGTAAAACGCCCATCAACCCCAAACTGGGGCATCTCGTCCATCCGATCCGTTCTTGTTCGCCGCAAACGCAACCAGCAAACGTCACTATTACGTAAAATGCTAAGAAATTTAGCGAGCTATGTTTGGCCGGGCGACCGTGGGGGTTCCCAGATTGCAACGTCGCTGCCTCAAGTGCTCGTGAATTATTGCGGGGCTCAAACGAGGGCCTCCCACGGATCGCTCAATCGCACTGCGGAAGGCTTCCTGCGAAGTCTAACTTTAGATGCAGCTCCCGCGCGCCTGCCGCAATTTCCTGCCGGACACGACACTCGGCACCGGTTTATTCAGAGCACCGAATCCTACATTTTCTCCAAATTTCAATCCGGCAAGGTGCTTGAATTCCCAGAATTCTTTCGGTTTCATTACTTATAAATAATGGGATGGGGATTAGACAATAGTAAGCCACGTAATTGATTTTTGTTGAATAAGGAATTGAGAGTATGGAAATAATTCTATAAATTAGGTAAACATTTCAACTATGTATTTATCGTATAAAATTTCTTGCTGGTCACGACACCCCGACAAGGTTTTATTCAGAGAACCGAATCCTACATTTTCTCCAAATTTCAATCCGGCAAGGTTCTTGAATTCTCAGAATTATTTCGGTTTCATTACTTATAAATAATGGGGTAGAGATAAACAATAGTAAGCCATTTAACTGATTCTTGTTGAATAAGTCTGAGAATATGGAAATAATTCTATAAATTAGGTAAACATTTCAACTATGTATTTATCGTATAAAATTTCCTGCCGGACACGACACTCGGCACCGGTTTATTCAGAGCACCGAATCCTACATTTTCTCCAAATTTCAATCCGGCAAGGTGCTTGAATTCCCAGAATTCTTTCGGTTTCATTACTTATAAATAAAGGGGTAGAGATAAACAATAGTAAGCCATTTAACTGATTCTTGTTGAATAAGTCTGAGAATATGGAAATAATTCTATAAATTAGGTAAACATTTCAACTATGTATTTATCGTATAAAATATCCTGCCGGACACGACACTCGGCACCGGTTTATTCAGAGAACCGACTCCTAAATTTTCTCCAAATTTCAATCCGGCAAGGAGCTTGAATTCTCAGAATTCAGTTTCATTACTTAAAAATAAAGGGGTAGAGATAAACAATAGTCAGCCACTTAACTGATTATTGTTGAATAAGTCTGAGAATATGGAAATAATTCTATAAATTAGGTAAACATTTCACCTATGTATTTATCGTTTAAATTTTCTGCCGGACACGACCCGGCAAGAGTTTATTCAGAGGACCGAATCCTACATTTTCTCCAAATTTCAATCCGGTAAGGTTCTTGAATTCCCAGAATTCTTTCGGTTTCATTACCTATAAGTAATGAGGTGGGGATTAGACAATAGTAAGCCACGTAATTCATTTTTGTTGAATAAGGAATGGAGAGTAAGGAAATAATTCTATAAATTAGGTAAACATTTCAACTATGTATTTATCGTATAAAATATCCTGCCGGAAACGACACTCGGCAACGGTTAATTCAGAGGACCGAATCCTAAATTTTCTCCAAATTTCAATGCGGCAAGGTTCTTGAATTTCCAGAATTCTTTCGGTTTCATTACTTATAAATTGGGGATTAGATAATAGTAAGCCACGTAATTGACTTTTATAGAATAAGGAATTGAAACTATGGAAATAATTCTATAAATCATGTGATCGTTCCAAATATGTATTTATGGTATAAAAAGATAATGCACACATTACTGTACTGTATTACACTACTAAATATCTCGATTTTGCTTGTTGAGTGACTTACCATTGTCTCATTGCAGGCCTCTTTCGGTTTCATGACTTGTAAATAATAAGATGATCAGAAAAGAGCAATTCAGCAAGTGGAAATCACATTCCCTGCCCAACCGTTAAAAATAAGTTTTCTATAATTTGGCAACGACAATATCTAGTTTTCGAAATGTTAATCTCTCGCTTTTTTAAATTTGTTATTATTATTATTATTATTATTATTATAAATCTTTCAACTATTAATAGTTAAATTGTTGGGAAGGGATTCTGAAACTCAAGAAAGCGTGCGCAGATGATTTTCTCCCCCATACGTCACATACAGTTTTTGACTAAATAAATAAATAAATAAATAAATAAATAAACCATACACTTAATGTTCTAAAATATTGCTTTACTTTATCACAAATGTTAATTAAAATTTACAAAAAAAAAATTGGATGTCCAAAATATGAATTAGAAATTCAGTAAAAAGCGCCGGCAAAAGATTGAATTTTTAAATGACAGTTACACAGGATTTTTGCATGTTTGGAGTACTTTGTGCACGATATGTACTTTCCACATTTTTAACATTTCTCGGTATTTTAGTTTAGACTCCTATCCTTACATTTTAGTTAATAATTTTGGATATAAAGTAAAAAAATCATTTTACAACAAAACAAACAAAACGTCAAAACAACTGCCATCCTAGAATCGAGTGAACTCATCATCGTCAGTAACTAAGCACGCGATCACTTCAAAGCGACGTCATCAGATTACGAAATCGAGTATGTGAATAAAAGGGACTCGATGCACTATGTACAGGTTGATTCCAATTTCTCTGCAGACCACTAAAAGTTAGCTGCGTCACGCTGGGACAAGTCATGTGTGATGTGTTGATCTTGAAAACGTGCAAGCTCTTTTCCCCTTACGAAATACAACGATGAGCCACATAGTGACAATATTTTCGATAGACATGTCCGGAGGCCATTTTTACGAAAGTCCGACACAGGAGAAACGGCAAAAGGATGCATTGCGCCGTGACTAAGCGGTACTCACAGTTCCATAATTCCGTCCTCATTATCATGCACTTGGCGCCTTAAGTGTCACATATATTACGTTATGCATACACTACAGTGCGGCAACAACATTTCGGCATGAGGCGGTGGTATTAATTCATTTAATATTATTCCGTTTTTACTTTCTTGTAAACGAATAAATGGATTTCGAAATTTCAACGGAAATAAACGCTTTGGCCCTGTGTAAAATATCCTCAAAACTCAAATTATCCGTTTCAAACTCAAAGTGACGTAATTTCCTTTAAATCTCTGAAACCGCAAAAGTGATTATTACTTTCTCGACCTTAATTTGTAAGAAGGATAAGTATTGAAATCAAGTCTCGAAAAACGGCGAATTTTCGGCACAAAAACTCTTATTGCAGGACCATGGTAATAAAAAAGTGGATAAATCTAGTTCTTATAGTAAATTACTTCCTCTAAGAAGTTGAGTTGACAGATTCCATGTTTTATGGATTCTTGATACCGAAAAATTGATCGACGACAAAACGACTGTCCGTTTGTAGTCAACGCTAGCGCCTAAACCATTCAGCCAATTTTCTCCAAAAATATTATTTTTCGGTCGATTTAAAGCAACTTAAAACCCTCTGAGTTTGAAACATAATTTGATTTTTAAGGATATTTTACAAGAAGCCTGAACATTTCAAATCTTTCTCAAAAATGGCTCCAATTTTTTTATTAAACTTTGTCTCCGGATACCGTAAAGGACGCTTAAAATAATGATGCGGAATTCGTCTTTATTGATATTCGTGATTATTCGAAAATTACTTTCTTTTTGCGTCTTCCTACAATCACAATATTAAAGATGGAGATTTTTACCTGAATGAAATCTGTTATTTAAAAACATATCGTGAAATAAGACCGTGTACAATTTTTCGAAAATATGTGAAGTTATCGCATAATTTTGCGTGAAATTAGGCGATTTTTAATTTTTTAAATTACTATTTTCTCAAAAAGAGCTTCATTTTTTTCTTTACGTATGTACCAAAACTCGGTAAATTTGTGCTTGTCTCATTTACGGTGAATTCTATGTTTTCAAAATTGCAAAAACAACATTTCAAAACAACAAATTTGAATATAGAGATTTTTGGCTAAAACAAAATGTGTTCTAAAAAACGAGCTCTTTGGAAAAGATAAAGTACAATTTGTTTGAAAATGGAGAAGTTTTCGCGTCATTTCTGATTGAAATTAAAGCAATTTATAAAATAGACATTTTTGAAAACAGGTTCAAATTTTTTCTGTAAATGTTTTCCACGGATAAAACAAAGGTCGATTAAAAGAATGGTGCATGTCTCATTTTCGTTGATCTCTCTGAATTTCCGAAAATTGCAAATTTAGAAATAATGCGAGAAAGTATGGGATATTGTAACACTATTAGTTTTTCTTTAATTTGTTGGGCAGATGTAGCAAAGTGCCACTTAAAAACCGTGCAGGGCCGATTTTCAATGAAAACATTAGAATTTTCAAAAATTGCTCAAATTAAAATATTTTCGATCCCTTCCACCAACTTCATTATTGAATTCAAATACGTATAGTGATTTTTCTTAATTTTGATTTCAAAATTAGATATTTAAATAATCTCATATACAAAGTTTTGAAAATCTAAGTCTTCTCGTGTAATTTTAAGGAAATTGTGGCGATTTTAATAAAATAAGAAAACACGGTTTTCTCAAAAACTGTTCAATTTTTTTCCTTCAAATTTTTGGGCGAATAAAGCAAAATTGTTCAACACTTTAACGCCCAACAATTTTCTGCGCATAGCATTTGCGCGTTGTCGTCACGTCAGTACGCGAAGTATCATTGTTGGAACATACCGATTGTATGTTTCTACGACTCATAGTGTTAAACCATTGCTATGTTACTAAATTAAACAACTATAGTTCTCCAAAGCACCAACTGCTGGTTATACGAACATTATTTTCTAGAATTGATAGCATTGAAATATAACTATATCTTTAATATTGAAGGTATATGATAGACATTTTTTAAAATGCACTTGGCAATTTCGGAAATTCGAAGAAAATGGGAGATGTGCCATATTATTAAACGAACTTTGCTATACCAAGAAAGAAAAATTTTAAAAATTGTACGTTAGCAGTTTTTGAAAATTCAGTAGTTTTTGTATGGTGGGCAGATGGAAGCTTTGTGTAAAGAACCCAACAACATCAAAACATTGAGAATTTGCATTTAGAGGAATGCTTGAGGAGGGTTTTGCAAGTTTTGGAGATATTATATTTTCATATTGCTGAATTATATTACTTGAGAAGCAAGCCCCAACCACTGGTTGTATGAGCATTTTCTTCTACAATAGAATACATTAGGATGTAACTCGATTTTTAATATTCAAGGCATTAGCACAATTATATACCTTTCTCTTGATTACGCACTACAACGTATTGGCTAATATACGAGAAAATAAGATGGAATGAATATGCACTTTTATACTCTAAATCGAAAAATACACTTTATATTATAACGCCTGAAGGTCGACAATGGAAGTGATGTTATTGTTGTTATTATTGTTGATGATAATGATGACTAAATGCCAATATATTCGAAGAGACTCCGACCCCCATTCTCAACATATGCGCAAAAATCTACCAGCTGATGTACCATGAGCATGTACTACGTAGTGGCCAATATTCGAGTGAATGAGATGGAATGAATATGCATTTTCATACTCTAAATCGAAAAATACCCTTTATATTATAACGCCTCAAGGTCGACAATAGAAGTAATGTTATTGTTATTATTATTGTTGACGATAATGATGACAAAATGCCAATATATTCGAAGAGACTCAGACCCCCATTCTCAACATATGCGCAAAAATCTACCGGTTGATGTACTATGAGTATTTACTACGTAGTGGCTAATATACGAGAAAATAAGATGGAATGAATATGAATTTTTATACTCCAAATCGAAAAATACCCTTTACATTATAACGCCTGAAGGTCGACAATAGAAGTAATGTTATTGTTTTTATTATTGTTGACGATAATGATGACAAAATGCCAATATATTCGAAGAGACTCAGACCCCCATTCTCAACATATGCGCAAAAATCTACCGGTTGATGTACTATGAGTATTTACTACGTAGTGGCTAATATACGAGAAAATAAGATGGAATGAATATGAATTTTTATACTCCAAATCGAAAAATACCCTTTACATTATAACGCCTGAAGGTCGACAATAGAAGTAATGTTATTGTTTTTATTATTGTTGACGATAATGATGACAAAATGCCAATATATTCGAAGAGACTCAGACCCCCATTCTCAACATATGCGCAAAAATCTACCGGTTGATGTACTATGAGTATTTACTACGTAGTGGCTAATATACGAGTGAATAAGATGGAATGAATATGCATTTTTATACTCCAAATCGAAAAATACCCTTTATATTATAACGCCTGAAGGTCGACAATAGAAGTAATGTTATTGTTTTTATTATTGTTGACGATAATGATGACAAAATGCCAGTATATTCGAAGAGACTCAGACCCCTATTCTCAACATATGCGCAAAAATCTACCGGTTGATGTACTATGAGTATTTACTACGTAGTGGCTAATATACGAGAAAATAAGATGAAATGAATATGAACTTCTATACTCCAAATCGAAAAATACCCTTTATATTATATTGCCTGAAGGTCGACAATGGAAGCGATGTTATTGTTGATGATGATGACAAAATGCCAATAATAATTGGAAGAGACTCCGCCCCCCATTCTCGACATGTGTGCAAAAATCAACCAGCTGGCATTGCATCATTCCCCCTCTAATAACCCGCAACACGCACCTGTCGTGCGGATCGCATTTTCGCTCGTGGGTGACGTGTTGCTGGGGCGACCCGCGCCTGACGCGGCGAGCCCGCCATCCCAAGGGACGCCGTGGCGGCGGCGGCGGTGGCGGTGGCGCGGGCTGATAAGCTCTATCTCGCGGGCCGAAGTCCGCTCGCCGCCGCCGCCACGCCGCTCCAGTCCGCTCCGCCCCACGCACCGCCGCCCGCCTGCGGCAGCGGTGGAGACGAAACCGCACGCTTTGCGCTAAGGAGAGGGGACACGTAGTAGTATTTATTTGGGACGGACTAAGAGGAGATTGATAGTGTTTAAGGGCGCGTCAACTGTGGAGGTCGTTAGTCCCGTAAGTGTAGTGCGTGTTTTTTTCTCAGGAGGTGGCGGTGGTCTTCTCCCGCCGGATGGCCAAATCCGGCGCCGACCTACCATTGGCTAACGGGGT